>PVJL010010159.1:0-7500 GCA_004026885.1 Lyroderma lyra | reverse complement strand
ACAGACAGGAGCTGCTGTGAGGACCTGGGGAGTGTGCTGCACTCCACTCCACAAGGACCACATGCCTCACGGTCATGCCTAGATCCTTTAGGGAGGAGCTCCCCAGTTCTCTCCTCTCAAGGGCTGTGCTCCCTGCATGTGTGCGCGCGCGTGCGCACGAGTGTTGGAGCAGGAATTGTGAGCCAAGACCTCTTGTTTGATTCGGCACCAGAATGAAATGTTACCTGCTCTTGGGCAGATTGGCCCCACTGGGAAGAGGCAGTGGGCAGGTAGGCAGCTTTTCTCGTAGAACTTGCTGCTCTGGTGGCTGCCTGCATCTGCCCTGCCTGCACAGAAGGGAGGGGGACTCACAGCAGAACAGGAGGGACATTGCAGGGGGCACCTTTCAAGCAAGTGCTTGGGGTTACAAACGCACATTCCACGACAGCCCCTTTTATGTGGTCGGGAAGAGATGTTACCCATGCTCATTAGTCATCGAACTTTGCAAATGAGATGGGGCTAAAATGTGCGAGATAGTGTGACAGGGTGCTGTAAGCACAACCTGTTCGCATCCTCTCGACAAGGTGGGGGTGGGGCAGGAATGGCACCGTTGTACAAATGAGGACACCGAGCTTTGCCTGTGCTCCCGTCCACTCACCCCACTGTAGGCGCGTGCGCGCACACTGGCGTCAGCACGAGAGGGGCGGATCGTGTGCACGCACTCCTGCGCACCACAGGGCAGTGTGCCCCTGTGCCCGCCCCGCCCAGCGCCGTCCCCCGAGGTTTCCTTCCCAAAGTCCCTCCCGCCCTCCTGGCCCCTGCCGCCTCCACGGCATGTCGTGCTGAGAGCAAACCCGAGGGTCCGGCTGACCAGAGAGCCCAAGCTGAAAACCACGGCCTGGGTTTTTCTGTATCGCAGGGTCTTGACATTGCAAAGCCAGGAAGTAAAAACAAATAATAATAAATAAACAGATGTAAAAATTCACGTAACGTTTCCTCCGCAAAGTTGTGTTACATCGGGCAGCCCTAAATGAGCTTTGGTCGCCCCCACCCCACCCCAGCCCCCGCCGCACACGTGGGGACGGGCTCTGCTCGGCTTGGGTGGCTGAGATTTCACGGCGCTCTGTCACCTCCCTTCTGAAGCTGGCAATAGGGACGGGTGGTGGCCAGCCCTCTGCCCTCCCGAGCAGCATTCTTAGGTCGTGCTCCGCCTTTGGGCTTCTCTGGCCAGGAGGAAACAGCGAAGCCTTGGGCGCTCCATCACCGGTGTCGTGGCATTTAACGTTCTCTCGAGACACTCGAACTAGACGTGGGTGGAAGAAGCTGACAGGAAGAAAACCACGGGCTCTGGTCATCTTCACGGTTAAGCAAGGTTGACTTGACCTTTATCTCAGAGCTTACCGTTATTGATTAGTTACTGTAATCCTTTATTATAGGCTGCCTAGTCGTCATCACTGATGTTGTCTACAGAGCTGGGTCATGTTTATCCAATTTGGGGCATAAGTTTTAAGCATTGTGCATCTGTCGTATCTGTGCAAACATTGAGAAATGAATTTTAAAGGACATTTTTAACCGTTGGCTCCATTTCCAAAATACAGAGGAGGGGGAAGTATTTCTTTTCTCTTTATTGGCTGCTTTATCAGAACAGGTAGAAATTTATTCTGCTGCCAATCCAGGGTCCTCTTGTGTTGTCGTGGCGGTTGCGCGCTCTGCAGACCTGCCTCCTCCAGGTGGGTGGCTGGACTCCCTGCTGCATTCCTGCAGGCAGTGGGAAAGTCACCCTGAGCGTAAGGACAGGGACTTACTCAAGCTCACTCCACATACCGGGTTCTGGGCAGCAGCCGAGGAGACGTGTGTTCTCGGGGATTTCGTTCCTTAAGCTTGGATTTTCGCAGAGCTGCCGCAGCACCGTAACTGCCCAGCCCCCAGAGGGGACAGTCAGAGATTTCTCAGGGTCTTAAAGCTAGGAGCTAAAGTCTTGGAGCTTTTGCTCACTGAATTTTATTGCAATGAAAGTCTTAAATGCCCCTACTTAGACATGTCAACTAGTTCTACTGATTGATCATAAGAAAGAAAAATGGAGTGCCCCACCCCCACCACACCATTTCCACCTCCTAAACACAACCATGTTCAACCTCTAGTTTTCTTTTGATACTTTATCTCCAAATAACTTGCTTACCTTGCTTTTAAAAAAATGTTATCCCTTCCTTTCTAGGACAAGGTTCTATTCTCTGGTTTCTCCCAACTCCCAACACATACACATCCCCCTTCCCAACAACCCCCAGTATTTTTGTAGTATAGTCTTGGAGAGATGGGTTTTCAGAGCTCTGTTATCGTGACGGTGAAGAACAGCTTTCTGATGTTGCCGGGGAGGGGTCCACAGGCATTCTGATAGCTGATCCTTTGCACGGGGCTTTTCTCCCCATCCCTGAACGTTTGCAGGATCTTCTTCTTGGTTCCAGTGTTGTAAACTTTCACAACTGTGTGCTTTCATTTGCATCTTTTTCTTTTTCCCCACTGTACCGGGCTCTTTGCGGACCATTTCTGTCACTTTGCAAAACTCCGTTCTTTCAGGCTTGGGAGAGTTTCTTGAATGACTTCTTTGATTATTTTATTTCTTCTAGTTTCTTGGTTCCTTGTGGGGCACAGTTATTGAACCTCGCAGCTTAATTCTCTAGTTTTGTTTCTCCTTGAATTCTTTCATCGTCCTTTTGTTACATTTTCTGGTATTCTCGACTTTATCTTCCATTCTATCTACCAAGTTTTAAATTTTCACAATAATTTATTTCTAAGAGTTACTATTGTTTCTCTGTTCCTTTTAGAGTTTAGTAATGTTGTTGCTTCTTAGTTGCAGTATTAATATATTTCTAAGTTCATTTGCTTTTGAGTTTCTTTATGCTGTTCCTTTTGGTATTTATCTTTAATAATAGACACTTGGCTCAGGTATCAGATGCCCCAGGACTGTCAATTCATCAGTTCATCTTTTTTTTTTCTATTTTTGGTATAGATGATTATACACAATCAGTGATTCCAAAGCTGTACATCACTGTGTTACTACATTTTTTATAAGCTCAGTTAGCTGGCACCCATGGGGATGGGTAGATGCCAGATAAATGTAAGCAGACTCTCCGTTAACAAGCGCTCAAGCAACTGGCAAAATCTCAAGCTTCATCTGTAGCTTTCAGGTACAATATTATATTAGTTTCGAGTGACTTCACATTTATATACCTTATAATGATCACTAAGTCTAGTAACCATCTGTCACCGTGCAAAGTCATCGCAATGTTATTGACTATATTTGGTGTCAGTTCATCTTTAAGAGTGAGTCACTAAAAGCTGATTTGAAGACCAGTGGGGCTTGTTGGCTGGCAGGTTTCGGCCTAGAATGGTCTGGCTGGACTCTTTTACTGGAGGAACTGTCAGTAGATCTTTTCTTTGGAGTTGGTCAGTTTTCCCAGGGATGAGTGTTCCAATCTCCTCCTGGGGATGCAAGTCTTACAGTCAGCTTAGGGAAGCCCAGCATTCATTGTGGGGGTTTTCACTCAACCCATCTACTTTCTATGGGTGCACCTGCCCTTCATGTGCCTGGAGGCTGGTCCCACATATCTGTGTCAGCCTTCCTGGGGAATAAACCTTGAGTCTTCTGTTGAGGAGAGCAATTAAATGGAGTGTAAAAGGACACCTGGGGGGCTAACTGCTTCGTCTACCTGTACTCTCACTTCCAAAGGTTATTTGGGATATTAATGCCACAATTATCTGGTAACCTTTTCTACCCAGCTATAAATATCAAAAACATTTTATGCGAAAAGATATTCTTCTAGAATATAATGCTTACCTCATTTTGCAGTATGCCATGGTAAAAATAAACTATGATTTATTAAGCAATACCCTATTACTAGATATTAAATTACTACCTTTTTGAGTAACTGTGGGGAACTGCCTGTGCACATATTTGCATGTAAGTCTAAATGTCTGTAAGCACTTTGATTGGATTCAAGTTACATACGGCCAGGTCCCTCCCCAGAAAGAATACAACAACCTAGAAGCCCGTGCGCAGCAAGAATGCCTGGTGGGCTACATGCTGGCCACTTCTAGGTATTATCATTTTGTAAATTTGCCTGGAAATTTTAAATTTTAGTAAGGCAATGTGTATCAACCACTTTCTTTATGGTTCCTACCTTTAGTGTCATGCTTAGAAAGGATTTCTAGAAACCCCAAACTTCTTTTGCTTGGATATAAAATTATGCCAATGAAAATGCTATTCCCAATTTCCCAATGAAAAGATGAACAGAAGTGGAATTCTTCCCTCCATCATTGATATATAAACTTCTAGAGGTACAGATGAAGCTGGAGATTGGGCCGGTTGCTTGAGCGCTTGTTAACGGAGAGTCTGCTTACATTTATCTGGCATCTACCCATCCCCATGGGTGCCAGCTAACTGTGAGTCTACTGAGCTTATGAAACATGTAGTAACACAGTGGTGTACAGCTTTGGAATCACTGATTATGTATAATCATCTATTAATTGGGAGCTGTTGCCTCTTTCCTCTCATCTCGTGAACCCGTTGTCCCAAAACCCTTGGCTTGTATCTTCGATGCCAGCGTTGTCATCATCGGAACCACTCAGTCACATAACGTGACTTTCCCAGCACAGCAGCCGCACTGCTGTCCGAGCTGTTTAGAATCCGCATACAGCTCTGCCACTGGTCAAGCCACAAGATGTCAGTCTCATAATGCCAGCTTTTAAACCTGTCCCGAACGTGCAACGATTTACTCCATGCTCTAAGGGGTCTGCCTTTACATCTGCACGGAGTTGGAAGAGTCTGGTTTGTTATGAGAAACACAGCCCTTCCACCATTCCTCATTAACCCGCTCGCCCCCACGCCTCCCACTTTTCCTTCGTGAGCACGCTGCCCTCCGTGTCTCTGTATAGCATGCCTCTGCTGCTCCTGGTTGCCTGCTCAGTTCTGAGCGTCACTGCTACCTGCCACCATGAAGCAAGAGGATTTAGCATCTTCCATCCCAGCCCTCCCTTCCCACCCCCTTACCTTTCAGTAATTCTTAATCCTAACTCAGTGCTTCCTTACTGTGCTCTCCCCATACTAACCAAGCTGCAGTGATTTTCTACTCTTTTTTATCATTTTTCAAAAACGGTGGTGTGCGACCTGCATACCGGTGTATAAATGGGTTGGTGGGGGTCGAAGAAGGACAATAAAGTGGGTGTCTGGGCGAAGGAGCACAGCCTTTCCGCGGCGGCAGCCCCCGTCCTCTCCCCAGCCCACTCCTTAGCTCCCGTGGGGATCACCCCTTACTTGTGGTTTTACCACGTCCGCAGAGATCACTGGACCACGCTGACTGAGAAGGGTCCCAGTGGGAAGAATCACCGTGCAAAAGCGGTGTCCTCTCCGGGGTCCGGGTCACGGCACTGGATGGGTATGGGGCAGTCCGACTGCCGTGTGAGTCGTGTTGACCCCCAGGTTCCCTACGCGGGTGAAGGGGATGCAGAGCAGCAGGAAACGCCACAGGGAGGCCGGTGCTTTATTTCTTTTTGGACAAGTTGTGTAAGGTGGGAGGGAGGGCGGCCTCGTTTGCCGGCGGTTCGGATTTTCGTGATGACACGTTCGTTATTAGCAATGTCTGCTTGGTCAAGTCAGCTCATTCCGCCTGAGCCGCCTAGCTACTTTGGGGAAGCCACTGGGGCTTCCTGTCTGGGGTGTGACTCAGTTTATGAATGCTCCTTGCACATTTAGGGGGAAATGTGCCTTTTCTAAGATACTGCATTTGATGCCTATTTTTACGTGTGTTTTTCCAAGCTGCGGATGGCGGTCCCCCTGTCCTCGCCGACCTTTGTCCTTTCCATCTGCCGAAGAACAGGAGAGCTTTGTAAAGCCCCCACCGTGACTTCTTTTTTAAATATCTCTTTCTTTTTCTAATAGATTTTGTTTTCTGCACGTCAGTTGTATTATTCGGCCATTACGGGTTCTTCCTTTTACCCATGAGAAAAGAGCCATCTAATTTTATTTCATGGGTTTTCCTGAAGTTCCGTTTGGTCTGATTTTCTCTCCCTCTTTTTCCTTTGTGTTGGCCTGATGCTCGCTGGCCTTTCCCTTTGTTTTTAATCTTTTCTATGATTATTTGGTGTGTCTCTTGTCAACAGCATATAATTGGATTTTGATTTCTTCAGTTTTCCAAGCATCAGTCTGTTGACTAGAGGCTAACCCTATTGACCTGTGTTACGGTAACCGATATGTCTGTCACCTTTTATCAATATGTCATACTACTACTGCGGCCCACAACCCCAGGATTTTTTAGTTGGATGCGGGTGGGGATGGGTGACAATGAGTTGTGATACCCGTGTGTTTTTCCATTCATAAATTTTGCAAATAGTTACTGAATACCTGCTGGGTACCAGGTGTCAGGGCCAGGCTGTTGTATCTGGAGACTCAACAGAAAATACGACACAATTCCTGCCCCATAAGCAGGGCTGCCTTCGTAGACATGCGGTCACTTCCTGACCCCAAGCTTGCTGTAATGACCTGCTCCTGTTGTCTTGAAATTCTTAGTCGTTTTTTAACAAGAGGGCCTATATGTTGCTTCTGCACCTGACCTCACAGGTCATGTGGCTGGTCCTGCCTATAGCAACATAGAGTGTGAGAGGCAGAAGATGGGGAGTTGCAATATGCTGTAATAAATACCCTACTAAGGGTCAGCAGAGGGGACTGAGAGCACAGTGGGGGCTCCTCTCCAGTCTGCAGGGCTTCGGGACACAGCTGATCACTGGACTGAAGGGGTCAGCCTGGAGTGAGAGGAGGTGGCAGAGGACACAGCAGGGCCAAGGCCAGAACCTTCAGACAGCTTGATGCCTGTGGCCGGAGCAAGAATTCTAGGTTCCCTGAAGGAAGCTAACGGAAACCGTGAAGCTCGGAAGTATGATCACCTACAGTAAAGCAGGGATTGAAACACACTCCAGGGATCGCTGCTGGATGCTAACCCGAGAGCGTCCGCCTTTTCAGTCGTGATGGCAAGCCCCTTTCGGAACTGACTGTCGCTTCACAGCAAGTCTTACGCTGGGGTGACGGCAGGCGAGTCTGAGGTGGGAAGCAAAGCACGGTTGCCGAGGCCCTGCAAGGCCACGCGAGAACGCTCCGCGTCTACGCGGACTTGAGTGGGAGCCGCCTTCCTGGAACGTGGAGCTGACCACGTCCGTCTCCCACGTGTGCCCTGGTCACCTGGGTTCAGCACGGAGCGCACCGTACGAGAGCGAGGGGCCAGCCTGGGGGCGGGGGGCTGGTGGGGGCTGGTGGGAGCTGGAAGGGAAGTGTAAGCAGAGCAAGCGAGGCGGCGATAAGGATTCAGTCCACGTGCGGGGGAAACGCGGCCGTATTTACGTATCACTTAGCTGTGGTTGTAAGAGTGAGGGTGAGCCCAGGATGGAGTCACCCAGGTCGTGGGTGGAGGATCACGACCAGGTTGTGTGAGAAAAGACAGTGTTGAACTTGAGGCGTGTTGTGTTTGAGCTGGG
>PVJL010010158.1:0-51529 GCA_004026885.1 Lyroderma lyra | reverse complement strand
GTGCAAACTGGTACAACCACTGTGGAAGGCAGTGTGGAGGTTCCTCAGAAAATTGGAAATGGAGCTACCATTTGACCCAGCAATCCCCCTTCTGGGGATCTACCCAAAGAACTTGAAAACCTTTGTCCGCAAAGACTTATGTACCCCAATGTTCATTGCAGCGCTGTTCACAGTGGCCAAAACATGGAAACAACCAAAGTGTCCTGCGACAGTTGACTGGATAAAGAAGCTGTGGTACATATACACAATGGAATATTACTCAGCTGTAAGAAAAGATGAAATATTGCCATTTGCGACAAAATGGATGGACTTGGAGATCATCATGCTAAGTGAAATAAGCCAGATAGGAAAAACAAAGAACTGCATGATTTCACTCATATGTGGAATATAAAACTGAAAGCAAAGAAAAAAAGAAATGAACAAACAACCCATGGACACAATCAATAGTTTAATGTTTATTTGGGGACGAGTGGGTTAAGGTGGGGAGAAAGGGGAGGGGGTGGGAGAGGAGAGGGGGAAGCTAAATATAAGGTGATGGAAAGAGAAGTCACATTAGGTGGTGAACTTATTATACAAGTTTACAATGCACTGTAGAATTGTATGCCTGAAACCTATGTAATCCTTGCTAACAGATGTCACCCCAATAAGTCTAACAATAAAAATGAATTAAAAAAATAATAAAGTATGGTGATTAGGACTTGAACCTCAACTTCTCAGCAAAAGTGTAGTGAACAGATGCCCCTCCTATCCCAGAATGCATTTTGCAACAATCCAGTTATATGCATAGAGCTTCAAGTCAGTGTGCTCAGTATTCCTTAGATAACAAGCTAATGTGGTAAGGGTGCATTTTGTCTGGTCTAGGGCTATTCTAATGCCTGATACATACATGTAAAAATAAAAAGTAAATTATCTTTTGAATCAGAAAGAAGTTGATTTGGGCAGGGAATGAACGTAAAACTATAAAACAAGATATTCTTATCCTTTTAGGGTTATAGGTTTTGAAGATCTAATGGAATCTGCAGACAACACAGAAATATGCATAGTTATTTTGCATGAAATTTCAGGGCTAGCAACTTAGTAGGAAGTTCATATTAATACATTTAGATTTACATATAAGAAATGGCCACTCTCAATTTTTGCAGGACTTTATCCAGATGCAGCTTATGCAACTGCCAGTTCTCAAACATTTGATTTAATGAGGTCACTCATAGTTGTGAAATCAAATCAATGTAATTTAAAAGGATGATTATAGCTAAATGGTTTTCTTATATTCCTACCAATTCAAATTCTAACTGGTTTGAATTTCACCCTCTCTTTGGGAGCAGTGGAGAACAAATATCTAGTGTACAGAAAAAGAAAGAGGATTTTAAATGACCAGCCCCTGAGTAATTCCTGGAAGTTGACTATCAATCTTGGGATAAGAAAGAGATGAAAGATTAGAGGATGGTTTTGTTCATATCCTTTCAACAACTTTGGCCTCACCCCGGAACCAAACTTCTCCTCTCCAAGTCCAAGATAATGGGAAGAAATGAGAACCCCTTCCCTTAGAGGGGCCAATAAAAATGTGGAATTTCCACAGTGTACTGCAGTCTCATTAGCCCTGACTTAATTTTAGTAGCTGCCCTCCTCTGACCACACAACTTGACCCTTCATTCATGTTTCTCCTTGGACTTTGGGTCTGGTCTCAGATTAAAATAATGCTTACTCTATCTACTTTCTGACCTGATTTGCTCTTAGATTTTGTTCCCTAAAAATATTTGGTGCTTTCTTGAGTGAACTCTCCTTTTTGGTTTGCAGCTTCCCAACTAACCTCTGCTTCTCAGACTTTGAAACCCAGCCAGAGGGTCTGAAAGTGGTCCTGATCCTGCGCTTCCTGAAACACTCTGCTCTACCCTCTCTGAGTACAGGCAATGGTAGAAAGGGAAAAAATGGTAGTTATTAAGGTGAGTAGGAGGAAGGGAAGGGGAGAAGGGCACTTGCTTTGTATATACATGCAAGTCCTCATATTTAAATTCTTGGCATCTGTCATCTGATCATACAGGTTTGAAAAAGGTTAGAAACACAGGTTAGAAAGAAGGCTTTCTTTGTACAATTTTAGGCTTGTGCAGGGAAATAATTTTCAAAAATATCATAATTATCTTACAAATAGCACATTTATATTGGTTTGTTTGTATATTAAAATTCTCAATTTGTTAAATGAAAACATTTAATATATGTATCTTCATAAGTCATTATTTTTATATACTTGAAGCCTCAAACAAGTTTTTTTATAAAGAAGAAATATCTCAGAGCTCTATCTATTTCTGAGAAGTCCTGGGGAATGAAAGGTGAGGAGAAGGAAGGAGAAAGAAAAATGGGAAAAGATAAAAAGAAAAATGAGGATGGGACTTCCAGTTTAGATGCAGAATAGATTTAGTCTATCCTTCCTCATGATCCCTTTGCTACAGCCTCCATCTCTCCCCATGAAGATCGAAATATCCCCTTCCCTTTTGTTCTCTATTGGCTGAATGAGTACTGATGATGTGAGCCAATTAAAATATGCAGAGGACATGTGCAGCTTCTATGAAAATATCCTAAATAGTTTTATTAGATACTAAAGTACAAAGTGCCAAAATTCCCTGATTCTGCGACTTCACATAGTAGAGTCTCCATAAACATGTTATATTGAGTTGAACTAAGTGAGTTTTGTTAGTGTTGTATTTTCAAGTTTTTTTCCCCCCCAAATGTCTGTAGTGAATCAATGAATAGCTCTACCTACAGGTATTCCTCTGGATCATTTGGGTTGTGCATTGGCTTGCATTCACTCATAATTTCTCTGGTCAACTCTGTGCATTGTATGCACAAAATAAATATTTGAGTATTTGAAAGACCTATATTTCTAACCCAGCTTTATTTTTAAATAGCTGTGTGATCATGAATATGTCATTTGACCCTTCTGAGGTCTGTTTCTGTCTTTGAAAAATAAGGGAATAAAGTTGTGACAGTATGAGAGATGTCTTCCAGATCTAAATATTTGTGATTCTGTGATTTTAATTATTATTCAATACAATGCTGTTTATGCTATATGACAAAAAATTTAGTTCCACATATTTTGTTGTCTAAATACAGTGCATCAGCATTTCTAAAGTAAATTAATATTTCTATTCATATATACAACTGTGAATCCCTTGTTTTACTGAATAAATCAGCAGCTTATTTTCACTTGGCATGTCCATAAAAAGATAACAGAAACTTGGTTTGAAGGACTACTGAAGAAACAAGGTTTGAGATTCTTAAAGAATTTATGCAAATTTCTCAACAGAACTCAGTCCCTTTTAGATTGTCATGTTGAGATTTTAAAAATCTGAAGCCAGCCCGTGCCTACCTCTGGAGATTATGATTACACATTTAGACACATTTTATCATATCGCAGTGGGAGCTGGTTGAAAGCAACAGCCAACTGTGCTTTCTTGCACTAGAATTTCCAGCCATACAGCAATGGTACAAGCTGTTTTCTTTAGGAAGTGTGTTTTGCTGATTATATAATGCAGAAGTAAAGCTAAAGTCTGCAAACAAGGATCTCAGAAAGGTGATTATTAAGAAAGGGGAAATTATGCTGCAACAACATATCTTTATGAATGTATACTCACTTTAACTAATATCTGAGACAAATAATTTGGATTTTGAATTGACTTGTAAGTGCAACTATCAACAGAATGATAGCATAACTCTTAGAGAATACATATATAGCTTAAAGAATAAACATAGTTCTTCCTTAATAACTAGTGAAGCTTTATTGATTATTGACAGAAATATTTAAAAACAAAAAAGAAAAAATTTGCAGAAGATACCCATCCAGCTTAATGACACTCTAGGTAAAGTATGTTTTATAGAAAAAGGCAGAGAAACTTATTTTATTAGCATG
The DNA here is from genome assembly GCA_004026885.1 of Lyroderma lyra. Lineage (NCBI taxonomy): Eukaryota > Metazoa > Chordata > Mammalia > Chiroptera > Megadermatidae > Lyroderma > Lyroderma lyra. The sequence continues at coordinate 47,625 of PVJL010010158.1, read as the reverse complement.
CAGCATCTTCTTTTCAATATTTGCTAGCATTCAATGTTCATGGTGAGGAAAGTCGCAGTTTACATCCAATATAAACTTTTCTTGGCTTCATCTATCTTTAGCAGACTTTGAGAAAATAACCCATTTCCTTAACAAATACAATAAAAAAACTCCTGCATAAGAAAAAGCTCTACCTTTCAAATCTAACAAATTGATGCAATTTGTTTTTTTTCTCATTTATTCTCTGTAAAACATATGTCTACATATATCACTTCTTATGTATTAATAATGTTTAATGATAATTACATTAGCAACATTAATAAAGTATTTTAATTCTTGTTTCCAATTAAACCAATTCCCTTGTGCTAAAAGAAATCATTAGTAATTCCATATTGACTCAAAAAATTTTCCAATTATTTTAATATTAAATTTTCAAACTTTCAGAGAAATGCGGTAAATTTTTGTAATCAGTCATATGGAAAGGCACAGCAAGTTTCTGAGGTGTTAGAAGAGGCTGAGAATTTCAACAAGAACCTTCTTTGGTAAAATGTAAGTGGGATTGAGGTTGTAACTTTCCCCTTAGTTTCTTTTCTAATATTTCAGTAAACTCTGTTCATCCTTTGCTGTTTTCCTTTGTCTTAATACAACACAGTATTTTGTATTTATCAGGATACTGCTCACTAAATAAAGACCTATGTCTCATTGCATTAATACAATCAATCATGTTTATTTCTCAATCATGGCACACAGTCCAATGTGGGTCATGTAGCAATGCTGCATGGCTCTTATCCAAGCTATGACTTGGGGACCAAGCTATTTCCATCTTACAGCTCAGGAATCTCCAAATCCTTTGTTTCTAGCCTCTTGGCTGGAAGAGAAAAAGTGCATGTGTGGAGAGGCACATCCACTCTTACCTGCCTCAGATTAGAAGAGGTATATACTTTTTTTAATTTTCTACCAATAGGAATTACTCACATTTGCTCACCTAAATAATTTAAGGACAGACAAATACAGTGAAGCACGTGAATATTTGTTCAGTACCAACACTCTCAACTATATCTTAAGAAAAATTAAAATTAGTTCTATTGGGAAGGGGGGAAAACAAAATTCAAGGTGTAGCTAAACAAAAACAATTTTTTTTCTTTCTCCCAACAATGTGGAGGGCTTTATGGATTAATGAATTTTAGGCATTCAATAATACCAATAATTCTGACATTAGCAATGTTGAGTATTTCCACTTTGAAAAGCATATCTACAAAACTGTATCCTAAGAATCTTTTATATTTTATGACATGTAATACTTGCCCAATAAATATTTGTTGAATCCATGATGCTTGTTAATTCAATTCAAATCATTGGTTGGCTGATGGGCCACTGATAATAATATAACTTCGGACATATAATACTTATAAAGCTCATTGGGCAGCAAATGAGCAGTTGTCCTTTTCCTTCTTTGGCTCTGCCCAGCCACCTGGTGTATGTGAAACTGTTCTAGATTTGTTTTCTAGACATAAGAAAAATATCTTTAATTGTAGCCTTCTTCCTCTTCCTCTTTTCCTTCTTCTTCTTCTTTTTTTTTTTTCTTAAATAGCTTTCCTGGTACTAATTAGGATAAGTTCTAATGGCTGTTACAGATATACCCCAGCATCTTTTAAATATCTTATCACTAAAATTTATTACTTACTCATAATAGCCAGTACAGGTGTTACAGATCAGGTAGGCTCTTTTGCCAGTTATGTTACATGACTAAGGTCCCATCTGTCTTTAGGCTGCACTGCCTTATACTTGTGTTTCTCAGGTTACACTGTAGGGTCATCTCTATTTAGCTCATCTGGAAGGAGATGGTGTCATAAATGGTCTTACTTGGGGTTTTTCATGGTAGGTTTTTAAAACAGGCCTAGAAGTTGTAAATATCATTTCCACTTATATTCCACTGGCTGTAATTTAGTTATATGACCATATCCAGATGCAAGGGAGATTGGGAAATGTTTTCCAGTATCATTCTAGGAGAAAAACAGTTTCTCTTACAATAGTTAACATAGATTAAATAAATATGGTATTTGTAAGCCAGATATTAATTCCCAGATAACATAGGATACTTACGTTAGCAGGACTTAAAATTTTACTCACAGTAAACACAGATATATATATTTTATCTATTAGCTATTCACTCTTTTTCACAAGCTGCCACCCACTGGGTAATGGGAAGAGAAAAGAAACTAGATTTTAGTTCAATTGATACTGTACCATATAAGCCTTCTTATCTGATATTGTCATTATCAATATTTCATTGGTGAGAGGAGGACAAGATGGTGACTAGAGAGGAGGTCCCTAAAGACTCTCCCAGAAAACACAATTGAACGGCCATCCAGGAGCCAAGAAAGAGGACCCTGGGTGACAAAAATGGCAGCTTAGAAATCCATGCATCACAAGTAAACACCTAAAGGTTGGAGAGAAGGGGGCGAGCAGGAGAGAGGGAGCGAGCAAAGACGGATTGCAACAGGACCGGATCATGGCTGACTACAGTGCATGGGAGGGGAGAGGCCAAGAGGTGACATGAGCAACAGTGGGAGTCGTTGGGGAGCTGGACCAGGGAACTGGAATTTGGAGGGGCGAGTTGGGGACAGAGCTTGGGAGCCAGCTTCTGGAACTTTTGAGTGGTAGTAAGGACTCTGAACTGCAGAGACAACACCTTGGCTCTAGACTCCCTTGGGACCCACAGCGCAGGTGTTCCTGACTCCTGCGCAGGGCTGCAGTTCCCATTCCCAGCCCGCTGTAGAGGTGGACCAGCTGCCATGAGGGTGTGCACAGCTCCTGCACGGGGCTGCAGCTCCCATTACCGCCCACTGCAGAGGCGTACCGGCTGTCTTCCTACCGCAGGGTCAGACCCACAGCTTCGGACTGGTGCATGCACCTGCTCGCATGCCCCTTGGTCCTAAAAGCAGTGTGAGCCCTCAGACTCTGCCCCAATATCAGGCCACAGGAGCAGGCCAGGAAAGAAAGGCGGATTTGATAGCATTTGCCCCAGCCAGCAGGAGCAGCCTCGGCCCACATCACCCAGCTTCCCCAGCATAGGGCAGAAGGTGGAGCTGCCCCAGTGTGCCTTTTGTGGCCTCTCCCCATTTCTATACCCTCCCCAACCAACTAACAAACTATAGGAAGTGGAGGGACCATGATAGATGCACACTACCTCCAAACATAGCAGGAGACCAGAAATAAGAAATAAACAACCCCTTTCTCTCCCAAAACTTGCCCCCCCCAGTGCCACGTCATGTCTGCCCTTCAGCAAGACACCAGAAAACTACAAATCTGGGCTTCTGGGCACTACTACTGAACATAATGCCCTCATTATGGAAGAACCCAGAAGACAGGATGAATTCCTTAAAAACTAAAACTCCTCAGAAGATCAGGAACTCCATCAAGACAGCTTCTTAGACCTAGAAGTTTCTGAACTAAGTGACAAAGAATTTAAAGTAGTCATTCTAAAGGCTCTGAGAAAAATGAAAACATACTGGCAGAGCACCATGGCTGAGATAAACAACATAAAAAAGGAGATAATTGACATAAAAAAGGAACTCCATGAACAAAAGGAACAATTTAACAAAGAACTTCAAAACAAGGAAGATTGAGATGGAAATGCAAGAGATAAATAATACAATAAAAGAAATGAGAAACTTTTGATCAATACTTTTGACTCTATATTCCTTGTCTTCCTCTTTCTGAGCTGTTTCCATGTTCTGATCTTCGATATCATTAATTCTTTCCTCCTCTGGTTGACCCTGTTTCCTATGGGTCACTTCCATAGGAAATAGGGTCAACCAGAGGAGGAAAGAATTAATGATATCGAAGATCAGAACATGGAAACAGCTCAGAAAGAGGAAGACAAGGTATATAGAATCAAAAGTATTGAAAGAACTCTGCAAGAACTATCTGACTCCATGAGACAAAACAACATCAGGATAATGGGAACAGAAGAATGGGTAGAGCATTCCACAGAGAGCATACTCAAACAAATAGTAGACAAGAACTTTCCAACCTATGCAAAGACCTGGAACCCCAAGTTCAAGAAGAAAACAGGTCCGCTCGATACCTGGACCCTAACAGATTTTCTCCAAGACACATGGTACTAAAGATGTCCAAAACTAAAGACAAAGAGACAATTCTCAAGGCAGCCAAGGAAAAAAGAACTATAACCTTCAGAGGAAAACCCATCAGGCTGGCATCAGATTTCTCAGCAGAAACTCTACAAGCCAGGAGGGGGTGGAATCCAATATTCAAAAATTTAAAACAGAGGAACTTCCAGCCAAGAATAAATTATCCAGCAAAATTACCTTTCTGATATGAACGTGGAATAAAGACCTCAGGCACACAGAGCTGTGGGAATTTGCCAGCACAAAGCCAGCACTCCAAGAAATACTGAAGGAGGCTCTTCAAACCTGAAACAAAACATCAGGATAACTGGAACAAAGTTGGGGCAACAAGAAAGAAACAAAGATAAAAAATAAAAATAAAGAAAGAAATGAGAAATGGCCACAGAAAATCCTCACATATTGATCATCACTCTAAGTGTTAATGGATTGAACTCACCAATAAACAGACACAGAGTAGCAGACTGGATTAAAAAACAGAACGCATCCATATGCTGTCTCCAAGAAACACACTTCAGCCATAAGGACAAACACAGACTCAGAGTGAAAGGATGGGAAACAATACTTCAAGCAAATGGTAACCAGAGAAAAGCAGAAGTTGGCATACTGATATCTAATGAAATAAACTTCAGGTTAAAAAAGATAGTAAAAGACAAGGATAGACATTACATAATGATAAAAGGCACAATACAACAACAAGAAGACTTGACACTAACTAATATATATGCTCCCAACCAGGATGTAGCAAAATATACAAAGAATCTCCTAACAGATTTGAAAGGAGAAACTGATGAATACACAATCATTGTGGGAGACTTAAACAAAATGCTAACAGCCATGGACATATAATCTAAACAGAAAATAAATAAGGAAATATCAGCTCTAAATGACACATTACAGCAATTGGACATAATTGACATTTACAGGACACTTCATCCAGCAAAAAGAGACTACACCTTCTTTTCTATTGCACATGGAACATTCTCAAGGATAGACCACATGCTGGGACACAAAAGTAGCCTCAGCAAATTCAAGAAGATCAAAATCATACCAAGTGTATTCTCAGACCACAAAGCCTTGAAATTGGACATAAACTGTAAACGGAAAACAGGAAAAAGCACATATACATGGAGATTAAACAATAGCTTATTAAAAAAATACTGGATAAAGGAACAAATAAAAGATAAGATTAAAATTATATAGAAACTAATGACAATGAAAATACAACCTATCAGAATTATCGGGACACAGTGAAAGCAAAAATAAGAGGGAAATTTATATCACTACAGGCCTATCTTAAGAAACAAGAAAAATCAAAGCAGAGTTAAACCAATTAGAGAACAGAAGGACAATAGAAAAAATTAGTATTACGAAGAGCTGGTTCTTTGAGAAAGTCAACAAAATTGAAAAACCCATGGCTAGACTAATCAAAGGATGAAAGGAAAGGACACAAATATCCAACATTAGAAATGAAAAGGGAGAAATTACCACTGATACCACAGAAATACAAAGGATTATCAGAAAATATTATGAAGAACATTATGCCACTAAATTTAACAACCTAGAAGAAATGAACAAGTTTCTAGAAACTTATAGCCTACCAAGACTGAACCAAGAAGAACTGGATAATCTAAATAGACCAATCAATACTGAAGAGATTAAAACGACTATCCATAATCTCCCTAAAGGCAAAAGTCCTGGACCAGATGGTTTCACCAATGAGTTCTACCAAGCATTCAAAAAAGAATTAACACCTATCCTCCTCATATTCTTCCAAAAAATTGAAGAGGAAGCAATGCTTCCTAACTAATTCTAAGATGTCAACATTACCCTAATACCAAAGCCTGGCAAAGACAACACAAAGAAAGAAAACTATAGACCAATATCTCTGATGAACACAGATGCAAAAATCCTGAACAAAATCTTAGCAAACAGAATACAACAATGCATCAAAAACATCATACATCAAGATCAAGTGTGATTCATCCAAGGAGCACAAGGATGGTTCAACATATGAAAATCAATCAATGTGATATACTACATAAACAAAATCAAAGATAAAGACCACATGGTCATTTCAATTGATGTAGAGAAAGCTTTCAACAAGATACAACATCCATTTATGATCTAAACACTAAATAAAATAGGTACAGAAGGAAAGCATCTCAACATAATAAAGGCCATATATGACAAGGCCTTGGCTAACTGCATACTGAATGGGGAAAAGCTGAAACCTATTCCCCTAAAATCAGGAACAAGACAGGGATGCCCCCTGTCACCACTGCTATTTAATATATTACTGGAAGTTCTAGCCATAGTAATCAGGCAAGAGAAAGGAATCAAAGGTATCCAAATTGGGAAAGAAGAGGTCAAATTGTCACTATTTGCGGATGACATGATCCTTTATATAAAAAATTCCAAAGATTCCACTAGGAAACTATTAGAAATGATAAACAAATATAGTAAAGTTGCAGGATACAAAATCAATGTAAAAAAATCAACAGCATTCCTATATACAAACAATGAATCCTCAGAAAAAGAAATGAGGGAGTCAATTCTCTTTGCTATCACAACAAAAAGAATGAAATACCTGGGAATTAACTTAACAAAGAACGTGACAGACTTATACAGTGAAAACTAAGACACTTTTGAAAGAAATTGTAACAGACTTTAAGAGGTAGGACAATATCTCCTGTTCATGGATAGGAAGACTTAACATGGTTAAAATGGCCATTCTGCCCAAAGCAATCTACAGATTTAATGCAATACCCATCAAAATCCCACAATCATACTTTTGTGAAATAGATAAAAGAATTAGTAAATTTATATGGAACCATAAAAGACCTCGAATTGTCAAAACAATACTACATAAAAAGAATGAGCCTGGTAGCATTACATTCCCTGACTTCAACTTATATTACAAAGCATCAATAGTCAAAACAGCTTGGTACTGGCAGAAGAACAGAAATATAGACCAATGGAACAGAACTGAAAACCCAGAAATAAACCCAAAAATTTGTGGACAAATAATTTTCGATAAAGGAGCTAAAAACATGCAATAGGGAAAAGACAGCCTCTTTACTAGGTGGTGCTGGGAAACTGAAAAAACATGCAAAAGAATGAACTTGAGCTGTGAACTCTCTCCATATACAAAAATTAACTCGAAATGGATTAAAGACCTTCATGTAGGACCTGCAACAATAAACTGTATAGAAGAAAACATTGGTACTAAACTTATAGATCTAGGACTCAAGGAAGGATTCATGAACCTGACCTGAAAGGCAAAGGAAGTAAAAGCAAAAATAAATGAATGGATTATATCAAACTAAAAAGCTTCTGCACAGCAAAAGAAACCATCAACAAGGCAAAGAGACAGCCAACTGAATGGGAGAAAATATTTGCAAATAACACATCAGATAAGGGTCTAATATCTAAAATATATAAAGAACTAATAAGACTTAACAACAAAAAAACAAACAACCCAATTGAAAAGTGGGCAGAAGAACTAAACAGTCACTTCTCCCATAAAGAAATACAAATGGCCAGCAGACACATGAAAACATGCTCATCCTCATTAGCTATCAGGGAAATGCAAATCAAAACCACAATGAGATACCACCTCACACCGGTTAGGATGGCTATTATTGACAAGATAAGGAATAACAAGTGCTGCAGAGGCTGTGGAGAAAAAGGAACTCTGGTACACTGCTGGTGGGAATGCAAATTTGTACAACCACTGTGGAAGACAGTGTGGAAGTTCCTCAGAAAATTGGGAATGGAGTTACCATTTGACCCAGCAATCCCCCTTCTGGGTATCTACTCAAAAGACTTGAAAACCTTTGTCCACAAAGACTTAGGTACCCCAATGTTCATTGCAGTGCTGTTCACAGTGGCCAAAACATGGAAACAACCAAAGTGCCCTGCGACAGATGACTGGATAAAGAAGCTGTGGTACATATACAGAATGGAATACTACTCAGCTGTAAGAAAAGATGAAGTATTGCCATTTGCAACAAAATGGATGGACCTGGAGATCATCATGCTTAGTGAAATAAGCCAGACAGAAAAAATGAAGACTGTATGACTTCACTCATATGCAGAATACAAAACTGAAAGCAACCAAGAGAAAAGAAATGAACAAACAAAGAAACAACCCATGGATACAACCAATAGTTCAATGTTTATTTGGGAATGAGTGGGTTAGGGAGGGGAGAAAGGGGAGGGGGTGGGAGAGGAAGGCAGGGAAGCTTAATATAAGGTAATGGAAAGAGAAGTTACATTAGGTGGTGTACTTATTATACATCAAGTTGACAATGCACTGTGGAATTGTATGCCTGAAACCTGCATAATCCTTGCTAGCAGATGTCACCCCAATAAGTCTAACCATAAAAAGGAATTTAAAAAAACAAAAACAAAAACAAAATCAAAATGTATCTTCATACACTGGAATATTATTTGGCCATAAAAAGGAATGAAGTTTTAATCAATGCTATAACATGGATGAAGCCCCAAAATATTATTTTAAGTGAAATGAGCCAGGTGCCAAAAGACAAATATTGTATGACTTCACACATATGAAATATCTGGAAGAGGCAAGTTCATAGATATAGAAAATAGGTTAGAGCTTGTCAGGGGCTGGAGGGGTCAGGTAAGGGGGCGTTACTGCTGAACACTTATAGAGTTTGTGTTTTGGATGATGATAAGTTCTCGAAATAAAGGTAACAGTTAGACAACATTATGAATATAATCAATACCACTGAATTGTACACTTAAAAATGGTTGCAATGGCACATTTTATGTTATGTATATTTTACCACAATAAAATATATTTCAAAAAAAATATTTCATTGGTTATTTAAGGTTAGTAAAGCAAGACATCACAAAAAAGATTCATAAATACATTATGAATTTTAGCTTAAAACATAACTACCTGTTGTTTTGCCTAGCTTTCACTATAAATGTAGACCCTGCATTTGTGTATGAATGTATTGATTAAAGTGCATTTTATCTATCTTGCATAAAATACATCCAGTATGTGTTTTCTATAATTTTTACTTGCAATTTTCTTAAAAATGAACAAATTTCCAACTGCCTCTGTCTTTTACAGTTGTCTCTCCCTCACCTAATTTGAAAGTTATTTTTTAATGACTTATTTTCATCAACATTTTCAGAGACAATCATATTTATATTTTTCTTTAATGGTGAAATGCTTCTAACAAATAAGCAAAAATATATATATCTGCAATTAAAAAATAGACCTACCACTCAGCTTTAGAAATAGAATATTGCTTACACAGTAGAAACCCTACTCTGCTCCCCTCATCAACAAACTTCTGCTTCTGAGGTAAACTGTATCTTGAATTCTATATTGATCATTCCATTTGCTTCTTTTATATATTTAGTAGATGTGTATATGTTCCTGAAAATATGTTGTTTTATTTTTCTATTTTCTATATTTTATATACATGTAATTATGCAGCATATTAATGACTTACTTTGTTTCATTCAGAATTATTTTTAACATATTTTTATGTTCTCCCCTCACTTTAATCATTGTATATTATTCCATATTTTGAATATTTCACAATTTATCCATTCTACTGTTGATGGAGAGTAGTTTGTCTCTAGATTTTGCTACTATGAACATTCATGTAGAATATATAAATAAATGGAGGAGTGTGCCATGATTATGGATAAGAGAACTCAGTTTCATAAAGTTGCCTATTTTTCACAGAGGAAAATTGGAGAAAGTTTTTCCACAAGATATTTTTTTTTAATTATAAAGCTATAGCAATGATCACCTTTGTATTTGCTCAGGAGTAGATAAATAACCCATTAGAAGAACAAGAGCCCAGAAATAGACCCATTTAATGTGGAAACATGATAGATAAGAAAACTAGCATTGCCGATTAGTGTGGCAATGACAAATTATTTAATAAAAGGCACTGGGGACATTTGGTTTTTCACTGAAAAAAAAATTGGACTCTTACCTCATTCCAGCAACAAAAATCGATTTCAGATAGTTTAAATACTTACTTGTGAAAGAAAAATCATAAAGTTTATAAAATAAAATAGAAGAAATCCTTTATGACCTTGAGATAGTAAGCATTTCTTAAATAAGATATAAAAACTCCATTTATAAATAAAACACAATGCATTTTATTACATAGAAGTTTTCTATATTTCTGTTTACTAAAAGACAATATAAAGAGAAGGATTAGAATCCAAAAGCTGGAAAAAGATGCTTATTGCATTTATCCAATAATGGATTAGTATCCCAAATAAATGGTAGGGAAATATCAAGTGTTGATTATCATGTGGAACAATGAGAACTCCATATACAGCTGGTCAGATTGTAAATTGGTACAATCTCCTTGAAAAAATATTTGGTATTACATAGTGAATTTGAATATTCCCATTACCTATGACCCAGTATTCCCACTCTTATGTGTACCCAAAGAAAATTTTGTATATGTGTTTAAGCATTTAAGGCTATAAATTCTCCTCTAAGTAATGCATTAGCTTCATAGCACAAATTTTGATAAATATTATTTTAGAAACTTTTCTGTTATAAATATTTTCAAATTTCTACTGGTATTTTTTCACCAGGAGTTGTTTTGAGACATGGTTTTAAATATCGAAACAATTAGAGCTTTTCAGGTTTTTGTTATTAATTTCTAATTATATGCATTGAGATCAGAAAATAAGCTATAATATAATGGTACAAATTCTTTGACATTTATTGAGGCTCTCTTTATGGCCTAGCACATCATTGATTTTCATGAATGATAGATTTTTAACTAGAGTGTTGAGTAAGTAGATGGATGTATGAGTCTGGAGTTCAGAGGAGAGGTTCAGTATAGAAATGCTTGTCTAGGAATCCTTGTATATAGATAAATTTTCAGGCCACGAGACTGGATGAGATCACAAAAAGAGTGGAAACAGGAAAGAAGCATAGAAGTCTGAAGACTGAGCCATGGGACACTTCAGAGTTTATAGGCTAGGGACATGAGGAGGGACAGAAAAAAATGACCAAAGAAGAAGATGAGGAGGTGGAGGATGAGGGGGAAAGGGAGGAGGAAGGAGAAAGAAGGAAGAAGGAGGAGGAGGAGAAGGAGGAGGAGGAGGAAGAAGAAGAAGAAGAAGAAGAAGAAGAAGAAGAAGAAGAAGAAGAAGAAGAAGAAGGAGAAGAAGGAGATAAACTTAGAGTAATATTCTGAAAACCAAGCAAAGGAAGTTTTTCAAGGAGCAGAGATAGTAACTATGTCAAATGTTGCTGAATGGTCAAATAAGTTGAGGACTAAGAATTGAACAACAAACCCAAAGGTTCTTGTAGCCACATATCTCAATTGATGGAGGCAGAAATCTTATGTATGTGAGGTGCCATTCATACAGCTATGTATTACTAGTTGCCAGCACTCAGGGCGCTGGAGTCCTACCTTTGCCATCAAGGAGCCAAGGGAAAGGGGATTTTGATAAGAGCACTCAGGTTCTTCCTCTCTGCTAACTCTGGCCATCCACCTTTTCTTTGGTGGGCCTGTCCCCTCTGGTTTGCACAAGACTTCTTGAGCCCTCAGAGTTGTGGTTCATAATGAAAAGCCCTTCCACTACCTCCCAGGATGGAACTCAGGAGCAGGATTGTCTTTCAGCCAACCACCCACCTGTGGGGCCTAGGAGACTCCATTTTGACAGTTAGCTGCCATTTCAAGAGAAGCAAAACCTAAGAGCACAGCAGACTACTTCCCTTATTAGGAAAAACCTCAGAGTTCACCCAGTTCCTGCTTCCCGCCCCATGTCCCTCCACCTACCCAGTAACGCCACGGCATGTCACCCCACCCGCCTGCAATTTTTTCCTTTAAATTCCCACGCCTATCCAGGTTTGGGGCCGTCCTCTCTCTGCTGCATTGGAGGGCGGATGGACCGAGCTCGAGCTTGTAGCAATAAAGTCTCTTTTTGTATTTACATTGGAGTCAGTCTTTTGGTCGCTGTGGGGGTTGAAAATGGGGAGCACAACATCGTGGGGGCTCATCTGGGATCTCCATGTCCCCAAGACCACCGCCTGGAGAGACTTACACTACCGGTGAGTAAGATTGGCTGCTTCTGAAATTCTGCCTCTAAAAATCTGCTTCTGTATGGGTGGTCCATAGTGGGCTGGGTGGACGCACCCATTAACCCCCGACCATGGAGGGATGGAAGACATTCTGTGTCCTCCCTCGGTATTCTGGAGGGGACCTTTGGGAGTCCCCTCATCTGAAATTATCTGGAGGAAACCCTTAAGTGTCCCTCATCTGAGATTCTGATCAATTTATTGTGTTGGCCAACTGTCTGTCTGTTTGTTTGTCTATTTGTACCCTCTGGTGCCTGAGCCTTGTTCTGACTGACGGACAAAATGGGACAGACGACTTATTCACCCCTAGACCTTGTTCTCGGACATTTCTCTGATGTCCGGAAGTGAGCCCATAACCTCTCAGTTGAGATCCGAAAAGGAAAATTAACCACCTTTTGTTCCTCAGAATGGCCTTCATTCGATGTAGGATGGCCGCCAGAAGGAACCTTCGACCGCACTCATCGTGGCTGTAGAGGGAGTCATTTATCAGCCCCAAGGAGGTCACCCAGACCAGGTGCCTTACATCTATGTATGGAAAGACTTAGTCGAAAATCCCCCTCCCTGGATAAAAACCTTTCCTTCCACTCCAGACCCCCTCTAAGCCTGCAGACGTTCTGGTCATTAAGAAGAAAGAACCCAAACCGTCGAAAGCATCTTCCCCTCTGCCATCGGCCCCTCTTTACCCTACTTTACAGGGGGAGATCTCAGAAGAAGACTTACTTCCTCCTCCGCTCCTTCCTCTCCTCCCTCCTTACCCACTGGCACAGCCTCCGCCGGCCTTGGCCCCCCCCCCGCCTCCCCCCGCTCTGCCAGCGCCGCCGACAGCCTTGGCGGCTCTAGCCCTGCTGGACCAGCTGTCAGCGGACCTGCCGGCCCCGGCTCTGCCGGCTCTGCTGGCCTTAGCGGCTGTGGTCCCCCAGGATCTTCTGGCCCTGCTGGCCTTGGTGGCTCCGGCCCCGCTGGCTCAGCTGCCATTGGTTCTGCCGGCCCCGGTTCTGCCAGCTCCACCAGCCTTAGTGGCTGCAGCCCCACCGGCCCAGTCACCGCCGCCCTTAGCAGCTCCAGTCCTGCTGGCCCCTCCGCTTGTGATGCCCAATGAGCGGCCCCATTTGGGACCGGCGCATAACACCCGAGGGGCTCAACAACGGGACACAGAGCCTGACTCTACTGTTGCTCTCCCCTTGCGTGCGATTGGACAACCGGGGGCTGACAGCAACCAGTTACTGCAGTACTGGCTTTTCTCCACCAGTGATCTCTATAACTGGAAGTCTCAGAATGCCCCCTTTTCTGACAATACTAAAGACCGCATTAACCTTCTTGAGACGGTTCTGTTTACTCACCAGCCCACTTGGGACGATTGCTAACAGCTCTTGCAGATTCTTTTCACCACCAAGGAGCACGAACAAGTTCTCCAGGAAGCCCGGAAAAATGTCCCTGGCCCTACTGGGGCCCCCACCACCGTGGCCGCTCTAATCAATGCTGCCTTCCCTGTAATCCACCCCAATTGGGACTATAACACAACTGAAAGTAAGGAGAGGCTTCGAGTCTACCACCAGGCTCTGTTGGTAGGTTTCAAAGCGGCCACTAGGCGGCCGACAAATTTGGCCAAATTCTATAATATAAGTCGGACTAGAAGAGAGCCCTGCAGCTTTCTTAGAGAGGGTCATGGATGCTTTCCGGCAGTACACACACATTGATCCGGATAAGCCAGAACACCTAGGGATGATTGCACTAGCGTATATTAATCAGTCGGCCCCTGACATTAGGAAAAAGCTACAAAAGATAGAAAGGTTAGGTGAGAAGCAACTGAGGGACTTAGTCGAGATAGCTGAAAAGGTATACCATAATAGAAACTCAGCAGAGGATAAACAGATTAAGGCAGAAAGAAGACAGAATCGGGACCTGGCCCGGATCCTATTGGCCGCCACCACTGAACCAGGAGAATGCCAGAGACAGTTAAGATGTATGGTGAGCACCGGAGAAAGACGAGACCAGGGCCGGGGTAAGTCCCCCTGAATAGTCCCTGGACTCCTGGCTACAGCAATTTCCACAGGCCTGGGCAGAAACTGGGGGAATGGGGTTAGCAAGCCATCGAGCCCCATTGTTCATCGAACTGAAACCAGGGGCCGATTCAGCTAGGGTCCAACAGTATCCAATGTCTTCAGAGGCCAAAGCAGGTATAACCCCACATATTAATCGCCTGCTCAGGCTGGGCATATTACGCCCGTGTCGGTCGGCCTGCAATACCCCACTCCTACCTGTCCGAAAGCCTTCCGGGGAATTCAGGCCAGTCCAGGACTTGAGAGAAGTCAACAAACAACCGACCAACATACATCCAACTGTCCCTAATCCTTATACCCTCCTGAGCTCCCTGCTCCCTGACTGTCGGTGGTACACTGTAATTTAAAGGATGCCTTCTTCAGTCTTCCACTAGCCCCCAGAAGCCAAGAAATCTTCACCTTTGAGTGGACAGATCCACAGAGTGGCATCCATGGACAGCTGACTTGGACTCGGCTCCCACAGGGGTTCAAAATCTCTCCAACCTTATTCAATGAGGCACTCCATGAGGACCTCAGTGAGTATCGTCGGGAACACCCTAAACTAACCCTGCTACAATATGTAGATGACCTGTTACTCGTGGCTCTTGATCAGCCCTCATGCCTCCGAGGGACCCAAGAACTGTTGCAGGCCCTTGGTGCCCTAGGGTACCGTGCCTTGGCCAAGAAGGTTCCCTCTGCAAGGCCCAGGTAAGCTACCTGGGGTACATGTTAAAGGAAGGCCAAAGATGGCTCTCTGAGGCCCAAAAGGAAACAGTCCTCAGGATCCCCACACCCCAATCTATAAGGGCAGTGAGGGAATTCCTCGGGTCAGCAGGGTTTTGTCGCCTGTGGATCCCTGGGTTTACAGAGATAGCCAAACCTCTGTACGAAGTCACCTGGCTCACCCAGGAGTTCCGATGGACTGAGGAGATGGACGTCTCCTTCAAGGCTATAAAAAAGGCCCTACTGTCGGCCCTAGCCCTAGGCCTAACGGACATAACCAAGCCTTTCCAGCTATTTGTAGATGAGAACAACAGGGTTGCAAAAGGAGTGCTACTCCAGCCCCTAGGGCCCTGGAAGAGACCTGTTGCATACTTCTCCAAAAAGCTTGATCCCGTAGCGTCGGGTTGGCCACCCTCTTTGCAAATTATAGCAGCCACCGCGCTGCTAGTGAAAGACATCAACAAGCTGACCCTAGGACAAACCCTGTATGTGACTACCCCGCATGCCATAGAAGGGGTGCTCAAGGAACCCCTAGACTGGTGGCTCAGTAACCCTAGATTGACTCACTACCAAGGATTACTACTCAATCCCACCAAGATTGTCTACCAGTCCCCCGCCGCCCTTAACTCTGCCACCTTACTACCGGATCCAGATTTGAGCAGCCCTCTGCACGACTGCACTGACATCCTGGCCCACACCCAGGGTGTACGCGTAGACTTGCAGGACCAACCCATGCCGGGGGCAGACTTCACCTGGTACATGGATGGTAGCAGTTACATATGTGATGGACAAAGGTATGCAGGGGCGGCGGTAGTGACTGAGACTGAAGTAATATGGGCTGAACCACTACCTCCAGGAACTTCAGCCCAGAAAGCAGAATTAGTCGCTTTGACCCAAGCTTTGTCTCACACTCGGGACAAAACCCTAAATGTGTATACTGACAGCAGATATGCTTTTGCAACAGCCCATGTCCATGGAGCTATCTATCAAGAAAGGGGACTTCTGACCGCAGAGGGAAAACCAATCAAAAACCGGGATGAAATTTTGAAATTGCTGACTGCCCTATGGCTACCAAAGAAACTGGCCATAATTCATTGCCCAGGACACCAAAGGTCTGATGACCCAGTGACTAAGGGAAATTCCTTAGCTGATCGGATTGCCAAACAAGTCGCACAACAGTGGGGAGCCACTTCAACCGAGATCGTGTTGCCTATCACCTCCCAGACCCCGGAGGGCCAAGTCTACCTGAGCAGCCAGTGTACACCCGTGAGGACCTATTGTGGATTCACCAGCTACTAGGAGCCAAAGATAAAAAGATAAAAAGATCATTCTCCCAGAGGCCTTAGGAAGTCAGCTTTTGTCAAGAATACACCGAGT
Organism: Lyroderma lyra; assembly: GCA_004026885.1. Taxonomy (NCBI): domain Eukaryota; kingdom Metazoa; phylum Chordata; class Mammalia; order Chiroptera; family Megadermatidae; genus Lyroderma; species Lyroderma lyra. The sequence goes on along the minus strand of PVJL010010158.1, from coordinate 31,252 downwards.
CACCCATATGGGAACACAGAAGATGCAAGACCTCCTTTGCCATGCCCAGGTAAAAATAAAAATCTCGGCTCTAAGGTTGAACACATAGTAACACACTGTAAAGCCTGCCAACTAACCAACCCCACACCCACCAACGGCGGTCCCTCAGCGGGGACGCAACAACGAGGAGAAAAACCCAGCGCCTACTGGGAAGTAGAGTTTACAGAGCTACCTAGGGGCACCTTCGGGTATAAGTACCTGCTAGTTTTTGTAGATACCTTTTCAGGATGGGTAGAAGCGTACCCTACAAAGAAGGAGACTGCAGCTGTCATGACCAGGAAGCTGCTGGAGGAACTTCTTCCCAGGTATGGTTTTCCTGCTATGATTGGGTCTGACAACAGCCCTGCATTTGTCCCTAAGGTAACTCAGGGGCTGTTGTCTGTTCTTGGGGCTGATTGGAAATTACATTGTGCATATACACCCCAAAGCTCAGGACAGGTAGAAAGGATGAATAGAACCTTAAAAGAGACCTTAACAAAACTAGCCCAGGACACAGGGGGGGACTGGGTGTCTCTCCTCCTCTTCGCGTTGTTCCGGGTGCGCAACTCACCCTATAAACTAGGATTAACCCCTTTTGAAATAATGTTCAGAAGCCTCCTCCTGTAGTCCCCTCCTTACAAACTAAGCTTATAGCTGAAATAGAAGTTAACCTGCTTATCCGTTCTCTCCAAACCCTGCGGACCATTTATCGCGAAGTCTGGGATCAGCTCAGAGAACTGTACAACTCCCCAACGCCGCCAGAGCCACACCTGACCGTCCTGGAGATTGGGTCCTAATCCAGAGGCATAATTCAAAGACCTTAGAACCCCACTGGAAAGGACCATTTGTCGTCATCCTCACCACACCAACCGCCATCAAGGTTGATGGGATAGCAGCATGGATCCATCACACTCACGTCTGGCCTGCCGACCTCTTCACACTCCAAGACCACCTCCCGCGATGGAAAGCCTCCAAAGACCCTACCAATCCCTTGAGAATTCGCCTCCAAAAACTGTGAGACTGATGCTGATACTTCCCCTTTGTTTCTCCATGACCACAACCCTCATAAAATCTGACCCTGCCGAGCTGGTTGCTACCAATGTAGCCAGTCTGCACTAGACAGAATTCGGGGAAGACCAGGGGTCTCTGCTTTCACTTGGAACACCTATGTACATAGCTCATGTTATACTAATGCCAAGATGTGTTCCCATGAAGGCCGACTTTATTGGACGGCCACCGCTCAGTTAGGAGATTCACGCTCCAGCCATTGCCCTGGGATCCCTGGGAAAGACATCTGCTTCTCACTTCAGACCCATTATGGGCTAAGTGACAGAGGAGGCGTGCAAGACGAGGTCAGACAAGCAGTCTTAACTCAGGTGAAAGACATCTTGGTACAAATAGGAAAGGCCCTGCAGGCTGACCCCACATATGCCCCTAATCAATTAATAGACCAGGTTCGACAAGCCTTGAACCCATTAGACTTCTCACACCAGATAATCACCAGTCTCAATGACACCTACAAAGCATGGAATTTTAATCATAATAATACTCCTTGCTGGGTCTGTCTCCCTCTGAGAGCCAAGCCATATTTTGCCTGGCTGGTCCCAGCTTCCTGAATCCAACCTGACAATCTAAACAAAAAAGCCTCCAATACTTCCCTCCAATACATGGGCCCTTAACTGAGGAAGTAATCTTGATGACCTCCAACATCACCTGTGTCAACTTAACCATGTCACCTGTACCTTGCAACAGCTCCCTCCCCACTTCCTGATTCAGTCTGTGGGAAGCCCAGTATTTTCTTTATATGCAATCAGACTCTTCTCTTCTGCTGTCTACCCGCCAATTGGTCCGTACCATGTGTATCTTCATTTCTGTATCCCCCCATGTCTATAATTGACCCAGGTACTATGGAAAGTCTTTTGCTACCAACCTTGCATCGAAAAAGGGCACTTCCAGTAGCGGCAGCACCACTGGGGGCAGGTGTCTTCACGGCGGCTGGGTTCGGGGCAGGCGGAATCAGTACAGCCACTCACCTCTATTACAAACTTTCTACCAGGATTAGTCAGGACCTAGACAAAGTGGCAGATTCCCTAATGGCCCTACAGACCCAGATTACCGCTCTCGCTAATGTCGCTCTGGAAAACCGCCGAACTCTCGAACTCCTTACTGTGGAGAAAGGAGTTACGTGTCAATTCCTAGAAGAATGTTGTTTCTTTGTTAACGCGTCTGGGGTAGTTCAGACTAAGGTCAAAGAACTCAGGAATCCATTCGCAACCGCCTAGCTGGGACTGAGGCTTACAATGTCTCCAAACAGTAGTTCCTCCTGGATGTCCTGGGTCTTACCCCTACCAGGACCCCTAACCTCTTTGGTTGTACTCCTCACCATAGGGCCTTGTGTTTTGAAATGGGGTCTAAGGCTCATCCGCGAGTGGTTAGGAGCTACACAACTAATCGTTCTACACCCTAGGTATCAGCCCCTTGCCATGGATGAAAGAGCTCAGGATTGAACTCCTGATGTACAAGGAAAAGGGGGGAATGTGGGGCCTATGAGACTCCATTTTGACAGCCACCATTTCAAGAGAAGCAAAACCTAAGAGCACAGCAGACTACTTCCCTTATTAGGAAAAACCTCAGCATTCACCCAGTCCCTGCTTCCCGCCCCATGTCCCTCCACCTACCCAGTAACGCCACGGCATGTCACCCCACCCGCCTGCAATTTTTTCCTTTAAATTCCCCTGCCTATCCAGGTTCAGGGCTGTCCTCTCTCTGCTGCGTTGGAGGGTGGACAGACCAAGCTCGACCTTGTAGCAATAAAGTCTCTTTTTGTATTTACATCGGAGTCGGTCTCTTGGTCGCTGTGGGGGTCGAAAACGGGGAGCACAACACACCCACCTTCCTCTGTTTGGACTCCTGCCCATATTTCCTTGAGGTCAGAAGGGTCAGGGCTTTTTCTTTGCCTATATTGTATTCTTTTGCTCTTTTCCCAGCCTCAATGGCAAAAAGATGGATTCTTCTCTACAGTGGTTGAGAAGCACATGTGAAATATGAGCTAAAGAAGGTTGGAAAGAGTGTAATGTTAAGTATTAATAATCCATCATGTTTGGCCTATAAGAAAGATGAATTCTCCATCTCACTGTTCCCTCCCACATATGCCCTCACACACACACACAAACTGACTGTTGACTGTAGCTTGGAGGAAGATGGCTCCAGCCTTTAAGGGGAGATTAAAGTGGAACTGATATGGGCCAAATAAAGCAGCCATCCCCCCACTTCACCAAACACTCCTTTTCCTTGTTCTTTAGCTCTGTTTCATCTTTTCCCTAGTCCATAGCCTTAATCACCTTCTCAATCAGTTTTCCTTTAACTCTAGTTTAAACAACAGATTGTTCCTAACTTGAATCATGGAATGTCTTCATCCTGCTTCCTGCTCTAGACAATTACCCCAAAACTTAAACAACAGCCTTTTACCCCATATCTCCTGGATGTCCTATGCCTCAGTTTGAGCTAGTCATTCAGAGAATAACCTGTAACTTGTGTTTGCTAACTGTATTTCTAAAATGTCTGTCTCCAGCCCTGGTTAGCCATCCTAAAATTTGTGATATGTAATAATAAACCTTTACTTAGCTGGGTATGCTAGATTTTAGCTAATCATCCTTGTGACTGTGAATCTGTTTTCTTAATTGTATCATCCCCAGGCCATTCCTGGATGGGCAGTCGCACCTGGGTGGCCCATGGAGCAGGATGCAGACTCCAAAGGGCTAAACAAATCTGTCATGTAGCCACCTTGCAGTGATGGCTTTGAAGCCTACATTTAGGGCCAAAGCTTTTGAACTTACTACCTGGGTCTGGTTCTCCTTAATTAGGGGTCTTTGGAAAGTAGATGTCACCTGGCAAGGCTTCCAGCCCATCTTGACCAAAGGAGTCAACGTGGCGGATCTCAAGACCCCTTCCCCCTTTAGATTAGATAGGGTGAGAGCTCCATGGATCCCCAATAGGTAGGGACAACGATCATCTTCAGCAGGAAGCATATACAGAAGATGAGAACTTCAGCCCCTCAGCTTCCCATAAAGATTTGTGGGGATCACGTCTCTCAAGAAAATGTGGGGAAGTCAGACAAAATAGAGGGATCTTGGGAACCCTCCCATGAAACTCGCCCTGCTGGAATAGTCTCACCACTGCCCTGATTCCACCCTTTCACTAGTAATCCCTGCACCCAAGATAAGACAATCACAGGAGGTAATTAAATTTGGAAAGGAAACAGGAACAAAGAAAGAAAGGTGATGTCACAGACTTGTCAATCAGACTTGTCAATCAAGAGACTCAATGCCCAGAGGTGTCTCCCCTGAAGACATGGAAGAAAATAAAAGTACCAAAGCCTCCTTAATCAGGGCTCCTGAGCCACTCTCCTTGCTTGAACCTGCTCCTACCTCTTTGGAGTGTACTTTCTCTTTAATAAACTATCTCTTTGTTTCACCTCTTTACTTTTGTGTGTGTCTCATTCAATTCTTTGCTCGAAATACCAAGAACCTGGACATCATGTCGAAGTGGACACCCCATTTTCCGGTAACATAACCATTGCATTAAGTTGTTATTTATTTGGAATCTTTAGGAACATTCAGCATAAGAAGTCCTCATTTCTAATAATCTACATAAACTCCTCAAGTTCACTCAACCAGGGAGTTCCCTGGTGGTGTAGTTTTTACCAGAAAATGGGGTGTACTTGTCGACACGACGTCCAGGTTCTTGGTATCTTGAGCAAAGAATTGAATGAGTCACACACAAAAGTAAAGTGGTGAAACAAAAAGATAGTTTATTGAGGCGAAAGTACACTCCAAAGAGGTAGGAGTGGGCTCAAGCAAAGAAAGTGGCTCAGGAGCCCCAATGAACGAGGCTTTGGGGCTTTTATTCTAAGTCTTCAGGGGAGACACCTCTGGGCATGGGGGTCTCCTGATTGACAAGTTTGATTGACAAGGGGTCTGCCTTCTCACTGTGCATGCCCTTTCCCAGAGTTCAGTCTGTTATGATATTAATGAACTTCCAGGCATATGTATGATATTACAATGATGGTATAATGAGGTTCAGGTAACTCTCACTGCACAGGTGTTAGGAGCTGGCCCAAGCTGGTGGGCTTCTTGGGCCCTCTGTCTTCCTTGTCTTTGTCTGGAACTTCCTCCTAGTCTGGGGCAGGGATTACATGTGAAAGGATGGTATCTAGGCATAACAATTCCAGCAGGCAGTCTCATGGGAGGAATTGAGATTTTTCTATTCTATCTACCTTCCTCACATCCTCTTGAGAGGCGTGATCCCCACAAATCTCCATGGGAAGCTGAAGGGGTGGAGGTCTCATCTTCTGTATCTGCTTCCTGCTGAAAATGGTTGTTGTCCCTACCTATTGGGGATCCATGGAGCTCTCACCCTCTCTGATCTAAAGAGGGAAGGGTCTCAAGATCCTCCATGTTGACTCCTTTGGTTGAAATGGGCTGGAAACCTTGTTGGGGCACCGCTAGTATCCTGATGGTCTCTAGATTAGGAGAAATTAATTCAGTTAGTACTTTAAAGGCATTGATCAGAGAAATAGGTTTTAAAGCCCTTGTCACTAGGTGGTTTTAGGATAGAAAGTCAGTTGCTCGGGGTGAGGAGCCAGAGAAAATTGATAAGGAAAGCAATTAAGGAAAGGTGAAACTAAGAGCTAAAGAACAAGGAAAAGGAGTCTTTAGCGAAGTGGGGGGATGGCTGCTCTATTTGGCCCACATCATAATGACTTAAAGCTTTGGCGCTGGTGCTGTCAACACTGCAGTGTGGGTTCGTTTCCCAGCCAGGGAACTACCCACATACCAAAAAAAAAAAAAAAACAAAAACAAAAACAAAAAACATCACTCAACCAGCATGAGATGAGTTACGGGAAGTACTGCCCTTCAATGTGGGCAGTGTCTTCGATCCCTGCCCTGTGTCTTGCACTTCAGAGGACGTAGCTGTGGCACTTCCTCTGTCCATGCCCCTCATTATTGGGATTAGAAAGCCAGTGGCAAAGAAACAGGCCCATCAGGAACTGCATCTCCCTCAACACTGACTTTTAGGCCACATTCTGGGTACTCACAATACATGGCTCAAAGTCCATTACTAAGGCTTATGCAGAATTCTTCCCTAAATCTGTTCTCCCAAGAGTGGACCGTATCTCAAAGGAATATCTCTCTAGGCCCTGGGTATGGCCAGTGGGTAGTTGTTTGTGGTGGTAATGGGAGGGTATAATGGAACTTGATAAGTTAAGAGAAATATCCGGATATGTTTTGACATCCCACAGTGTAGAAAGAATGGGAAGTGGGCTATCAGTGAGATTTCCCCAAACCACCATATTCTAGAAAAAATGAAACTTGGAAGATAAAGTACAATCTCCACTAACTGGAACTCAAGCTATCAAGACTCTCAAGCAACCAGCAAAAAAATTAAAGAAATAATACAGTAGACGCTCAGTTAACCAGCACCCATGGGGATTGGTAGATGCTGGGTAAATGTAATAGATACTCAGTTATGTTTTTGGTGTGCTTGAGATTTTGCTGGATGCTTGAGTTCTGGTTAATCAAGTCTACTGTACAACATTTCTCCAACATGGGTGCCAGTTAACTGAGAGTCTACTTAAATTTATCTGGCATCTACCAATCCCCATAGGTACTGATTAACTGAGAGTACACTGTACTAAGAACTCTTAAATTAAAAACTAATCTTCCAAGTTATTATGAAGGCATATTTGTCAAGGCAGGAAGATAGAACAGTTTTCATTTAACATTTTGTTAGATTTATTTTATAAATTATAAATATTTAAACATATTGTATGTCTTGCTCTATGTCCTACAGATGCTAAAGATGGAATGTAAGGGGTAGAAAGACTCTCTTAAGGCTGTTGTGTGTATAAAATATTGTCATAAAACAATACATCAGTATGTAAAATAAAAATCATGAAAAATAAATGCTTTAGGTGTCTCTTTTAGTAAGGCACAGCATCTTGCTGCATTTCTTTCCAGCACAGAAACATAGCAACACTCCAACTACCATATTCACAGGTGAACCTGTTAATCAGGCTGACTTCCTCACTCCTCTCCAATCCCCCTCCAAGTGAAAAAACACTTTCCTCCTCAGGCTGTGTGCCTTACCACACCCTCTTGTATTTCTTATGTTGCTGAGCTGAATTGTGTCATCATTCCAGCTTGCTTCTGCCCTGCCTCTAGTAAAATTCTACTTGTCTTCCAGACTTAACACAAAGCTCAACCATGGTTAATTCTGATTATCTGTTTATGTTTCTATCTCTCCCAGTAGCATTTGAGCCCCTGAGGTCATGTGGCATAGATGATTAATTTTTGTTTCTCCAGGCCTCTTCCAAAATACTACAGATACAGGCATTCACTAAATGTCTTCAGGATAAATGAATAAATTATCTTATTCTTATAGCATATGTATCTAATGTGATAGTTTTAGTCCTGGAAGATAGAGTGAATATATCAGTAGGTCTGTATAGTCTGCCTTACCAACTGATTTAAAATTCTACAAAGGATACTGTAGTTATCTTTCCATGAATCTTTCAGAGTAAGTAGCATAGTTTTACAATTATAGTTAGTTTCTAATACCTTGATAAGTTGAATAGGAAAGAGAAAAGAAAGTATGTGAAGAAAATGATTTAGGATAAAAAATGGAGACAAGTACTTCTAAAACAAAGGTAAAGAGACAAGTACTTCTAAAACAAAGGTAAAGAATGTTCTATGTTCACAGATGTATTTTGGTAATGAGGAAGGAAGAGAAAAATTAAAGATTAGAAATTATCTCAAGATCATGCAGAGAGGATTCTCTTTCTACAGGTCTGACAATTAAGTTTGCAGACTTGCCACTGTGTGCTTATGTTGGCAGCACTGTATAAACAATTAGGTAAGGTGTCATAACCTTGGTACAGCTATGTCTCACAGCTGTGTTCATGTCAATGTGTGGTGGAGTTTTGCTGAGTAGCATTTGTTATTGTTGTGTGTTTTTGTGTGCTGTTGCAAGAATGTCAAAGCTTGAATTAGAGCAACAAACAAACATTAAATTTCTTATTAAATTTGACAAGAGTGGAAGTGAAATCAGGGACATGTTAGTCCAAGTTGATGGGGATAATGCCATGAAGAAAATGACATTGTACAGATGGATTAAATGTTTTTCTGAAGGGAGAGAAAGCATCATTGATGACGAGAGGTCAGGGAGGCCAGGAACAAGCAGAACTGACAAAAACATGGCAAAAATTCATTGAATTGTGTGTCAAAATCATCGGCTGACTATGAGAAGCATAGCAGACCAAGTAAACATCAATGGAGAAAGTTAGAAAAATCTTAACTGAAAATCTTGGCATAAGAAAGGTGTGTGCAAAAATGGTACCTCACAAATGAACAAAAGCAAAAGAGAGTCAAAGTTTGCCAAGACCTTTTAGAGAGACAAGAGATCTTTTGGATTGCTGATGAAACATGGGTGTACCAATACAACTTTGAAACAAAGTGTCAAAGTGAACAATAGAAGTCAGCCAATTCTCCACAAACAAAAATCTTCCATCAGTCTAAATCAAGAGTCAAAATGATGTTGCTAACCTTTTTTTGTATCAGAGGGATTGTGAATTATGAATTTGGACCAACTGGACAGTCAACCAAGTTTACTATTTGGAAGTGCTGAAAAGGCTGTGTGAAAAATTTGGGTAAAAATAACCTCAACTTTTCTCCAGAAACTCATGGCTCTTGCATCACCAGCTCACATGGCTGTGTCTGTGAGGGAGTTTTTAGCCAGTACACAAATAACTGTATTGGAATTCCCTCCCTACTGACCTAATCTAATCCCCAATCACTTTTTTCCTTACCCAAAGATAAAGGAAATATTGAAAGGAAGACATTTTGATGACATTCAGGACATCAAGGGTAATACGACAACAGCTCTGATGGCCATTCCAGAAAAAGAGCTGCAAAATTACTTTGAAGGATAGACTAGGCACTGGCCTCAGTGCATAGCTTCCCAAAGGTGTACTTCGAAGGTGACCAAAGTGATATTCAGCAATACAGTGTGTAGCACTTTTTGTATGATGAGTTCACAAACTTAATAGTCAGAACTTGTATTTTTTATTTCCTATTACTGTCTTTATTTTTAGGATGCAAAGTGATCTGTAAGATGATCTCCACTGTCACTCTATCATTCCTTCTTAGTATAGGCTGTCATGCTACTTAACAGTTGTATATTTCTATCTAATTTATACAATTTGCAAATATGTTTCTAAGCATTATTTTGTCTAGAAAAAAATAATACTGGAAGTTTTTACTCTGTATCATTCTCTGGACCAATAATAGAGCTTTAAAAACCCTCCTACTAATTCACATTAGTCTTTGGAATAATTTTTTTCTGAAAATTAGCACAGTAGCAAATTAATTTTATGATGATTTTAATTGTTTTTTTTAAAAAACCATAATCACAGATAATACCATTGAGATGGCTAAAAAGAGTCAGTATTAAACCAAAAGCTACATTATGATTAGGCAATATATCAGGAAAAGACCTTTTCTCACAACTCAAGCCAAATAAAAATGAAGAGTAAGGAGTGAGGTGGTGCTGAGACAAGGCATTCCTCTGCATCCATGACCCTTCCACATTTGTGGAGAGGCCCAGAGATAGAGCATGAAGCAAACCACAAACATAGTGAAAAGCAGACCTGGCATCAAGAACAAGCAATTGGATTTGCGTACATTTTAAGTTAGAGAGAACTGGCTGCACATTCCACTTACTTTGGGCAACTGAACCCCTCTGAGCCTTGATCTCTTTATGTTTTGTTAAATGATAATGTGAAACAAGAACTGATGGGAAATATTTTGGGGTAGTGGTAGATATCAATAGGCTCAACTATAGCAAATAGACTCAACTATAGCAAATAGGCTCAATCTTGAATAAAATTTAATAAGGAAATGTAAAGTTCTACTCCTATGATTAAAAAAATAGGACTTATAAGAAATACACCAACTTTTAATTGTCAAACAGAAAAACTTAAAGATAATTAACATATGAATTAAGTCTTAGAGGACAAATCTGAATTCTCAGGAAAGATTTTTGGCAACATACAGATTGAACATTCTTATTACTCCAGACGATTCAATGGGTAGAAATATTAAAGAAGATTTTAGATCATTGGAAGATATATCTAATCATCAGAATGAATAAGAATGAAGTAGGCTGTTTCTGGAATTAGTAAACTTCCCATGCCTGGAAGTATTTAGGTATAACCTTCACTGAAGGCAGTAAAACATAATGGGTAAGCACACATTCTGGAGACAGATTGCCTGGGTTAAAATCCCTGTTCTGCCCTTTACAAGCTTTGCTTTTTTGTGCCTAAGTGTAAAAGGGAGATAAAAGCAATACCTGCTTCATGTGGTTGTCGTGAGGATTAAATAATTAAGAAATATAAAGCACATTAGTACTATATAAGCTTTAGACATTTTTAGTGATGATATTTCTTGAAGGGGATGTTGTAGAAGGAATTCAAGCTCAAGATGAGATGATTGGATAATAAATAATGGATCTGCTTGCTCTGAAATCCAGGTTTCTATATTTGCTGCGTTTGAGGAGTTAAAATTGCCATTCAATTCGCCACTAAGCTAAGACATTTTTTGAAAAATAAGGCAAAACAACAACAAAAACCCACACTTCTCTAAAAAAATGTTTTGACCATCATTTTCTGGATAGTAATGAATAGTTCTTTTGAACAATTATTCACATAATTATTTTATGACACCCAAAAGAAAATAGCTTCCCACAAACCAGCACTTGGGCACCCAGGAATAGCAGAAAGAGAGAGGTGGTAAGGAGAGAAAGATAGAAATCAAAATTAAATTCCTTTCAGAAGAGAACAATCTATAAAATGACTTTACAGTGTGATGTATACAGAATGAAGGATGATTGCCTTTGACTATGGTGAATACATCCCTTTGCTTTGAATATTGAGCTTTGTCAGAGGATAAGATGGCAGCCCTAATGGGTATCCCCATCTTTAGTTAATGCAAAAATTCCCTATGCAAACAGGTTCCTCTTTATTTCCATTACCTTAGTCTTTTTTGTCTTCAATCTATTGATGTACTGCTGCCTAAGTGTTCCTTCTAAAATACCAGTGCATCCTGCCTTACACCTCTCAAGGGGCTCCCACACATATACAGTATGACAAATAAATTATTTGTCTAATGACTCATCATCAACAATGATGAAATCCCAACACCTTACATGTGATGAACACAAAAATGACACATAGATAATATATTGTAGACACTGGAACCTATATAATTTTTGTTCATCAATGTCATGCCAATAAATTTAATAATATAAAAAAGAAAAGAAAAGAAATTCAACTCAGCTATTCTGTTCATATTTGGTCTGGCTGCCATGACAGTGGGGTGGGGTTGGGGTCTTCTTTGGTTGAAATTTAAATGGAATGACATTTGGTCCCAGCCCTCACATCTAAATCCCCATCAATAGCAATAGCAAGCACTGAAAAGCTCTGACTTAGGCCAATAGCCAAAGATGACTTGCTTAGCCCTTTCTCTAGCAAAGTATCTTTCAGCTGAACTGGACATATAATTCATGGCAGCAAACCTGAAACTGTAACTCTTGACAGGTTAATTCTACAAAAAGAAAATCAATCATGGCACTTTTTGCCAGCATACTATTATGTATATTTTGAGTTTCCTGTCTAGCACACCAAGAAACAGACCCCCTTGACCTTGGCTACATTAAATAAATGCTCTGATACATTAATGTAATCAGCTGATCACCACACACACCATCATCCAGGACTGCATAACGGTGATCAACATTGAGCTCTTTTTTCCTGTAGCACTTCCTAACCAACCAAATTGCCATCCTTATTAGCAGAAAGAATGTCTCTTCGAGCCCCAAAATAGTAGTTATAGCAACATCCTGAGAAGGTCTTCTTTTTAACTGATCACTTCAGGTGGTATGTCAGCTGATTTGCCTGCTTGCTAGCTTTTTTCTGAGCAAAGCTTGCTAGCTTTTCTGCCAGCCAAAGGAGAAAAAAACCTCATACTGGAAATCCCAGTTGGACCATAGATAAAATTCTCTGTTTCACAGAAAATACCCTTGTTCATAATGAGGGCTAAAGAGGCTAAACTTGAAATAAAACATGGAAAGGCAGCTGGCTGAGCACACATGTGTATAATGAGCAAACTGCAAAGGCTGGAGCCATGGGGTGATGAGATGAATGTAATGGAGAGAAGAAAAATGGCTTTGTTTTTAAGATTAGAGAAGTTGAGGGACTACATTACACCTGACAGTCAGAATTGCATATGGGGCAGAAGAACCTTCAGGAAAAGGGCAATCAATTCTTCCATTGTATTGCTCACCACCGTATAGACAACATGAGTAAACTTTCACTGTTGATGTCATCTGAAAGACAAAGCTTCTAAGTAGCCTACGATGAACACCACTAGAAGTATTTTCCCAGAAACTAGGACTATCTCTGCTAATGTGCCACCATTGGTTATTTACAGATAAAACAAGCAATATTTGGGCTGCTCAGGAAGGAGACTTGATGTGGCCACTATCCCCAGCAACTGATGCCTACACAGAAGGCTTGTGTCTCATGTTTAACAAGAAGCAGTGCTGCATGAATATTTCAATTAGACAAAGATGGCTAGGGAAGGCAGCTGGACTTAGAGATCTGCATGCCAAATGAAGATGTCTCATTTTCAAAGCTCTTAATTTACCACTTTATAAAATGATCCTATGGCAAAAGGAAAAGTGCTAATTAATCATTTCATTATCTGACTGATATAACAAAACACAAAGTGACAGTAAAAAATATTAGCATTGGAAAACATCTGTTCCACTCTAATTCTGAGAACTTCACAGCCTAGCTCAACATCTGCAGATAGAGGTTTTTAAAAATTGAAATAGAAGAATCTTCAAATAACATGTTATAGAAATACTTCCAGGGAATAAACTCCAGGTGAAGTTTGTTCTTCAAACCTATACATAGAATTTACTGTTCTTAGAAATAATAGTGCACCCTCTGTACAGAGGAAATCATGTTTGAGTTGGCAGTAATTTAATGAATATCAGGAAATTATACTGGAATTAACTGTGTGTTGTCTTTCTCATGCACAAGGCTTTCCAAAGTGTCTTACTAACAAGTAATTAAAGTGCCAAGACCAGGGATGGTGGGCAATGATGAAATGTCTGCTCTTATCCCACTCAACACATTGCCTAGAATATCTCTTTTGTTGCTGAAGGAATGTTGATTGGTGATGTCATAGCTGTCCTTACAGATTTTTAAACAGGCAATGAAATCTGGGATTCTTTCTAGTTAGTGGAATTTAAGAGAGACCCTATTTGTAGCCTATTCTATTAATACTGTAGCAAACCAGTAAAGGCCATGCCTTTATCCTGAAAATGTGCAGCCCAAAGACAGACCAGTCAAAACCACACACAAAAAATAAAACCACTCAGCTTAATTATACTTACTATAAAATTAATAGATGATTAGAGTTGAAACAGAAAACACAGACAATCATAAATAAGAAATGAAAACTATTTATAATCTTATCCCAGGGAGAGTTAACTGATACAATGCCTGGTACATAGTAGGCACTTCAAAAATATTTGTTAAATAAATATTTCCTTCCATTCTTTTTATATGCAAATATATACATTACTTAAACAAAAAATTGGATCACATTTTACCTACTCTTTTAAAACATTATTTTAGCTTTACATTGTAAATAGTTTTCCAAGTCACTAAATATTCTAACAGTTTATATGATTGCTTAGTATTACATATTGGGACACAGTTAGAATAAAAATTAGATAGCATTTAGTAACATTCTCATTCTTTCATCCAGTTAATATTTTTTTAACACTTACTACATGCAAGGCACTATTCTAGATGCTTAGGCTTTATTAGAGAATAAAATTCTTGTTTTCAAAGACCTTATATTGTAGTTGGGGGAGACAGATTACAATTTAAGCATAATAACTAAAAGTTTGAAGATGATAAGCACTGTGGAAGAGAATAAAGCTGAATGAAGGGGATAGAACATATTAGGGAAGAAGGGGAAAAATAAGAGTAGTAATTTTAAAAAGGAAATTTAAATGAAGTGTTGAAGAAAGAAAGGGATTTTTCTGGCAAAAGAAATGCCCAATGCAGAGACTCTAAAGTTGGAATATATTATAATTGGAACAGCAAGGTGGCTGGAGCACATACTATAGAAAGAGAGTAGTAGGACATGGCCATAGAAGCAAAGAGAAAAGACCAAGAATTTTGGCTTCTTTTCTTGAGGAAAATTGGGAAACGCTGGAGTATTTTGAGCAGAGGAGTAATACCATTTTCACAAGACGTGCCTGAGTGCTCTGTAAAGAACAGAATATATGGAGCAAAGATGGAAGTGAAGACTAGTTAGGAGGCTACTCCAGTAAAGCAAGCAACAGTGACCATGGCTTAAACTAGGGTAGGATAGTGAAGGTGGGAAGATCAATTGCAGATGAGTTTTGAAGGTAATGCCAATATATGCTGGTGGATTGGGTGTTTGTAAAGCAAATCAAGGTGTTTAGGCTGAACAACTAAAGGGTGGAGTTGCCTGGTGTTAAGATGGAAAAACTGTGGGTGGAACAAATTTCAGGAGGCAGAAATCAGGGTTCAGTTGAGGGCATGTTAAGTTTGAGATGTCTATTAAACTTCCATGTGAAGATGTTGAGAATGAAGTTGAATTTAAAAGCTTGGAATTCAGTTAGAATCCAGGAAATGTAAGTTTGGGCTGGAGATATACTTTTGAGAGTCATGGACATAGAGACAGCACCAAAGTCAAGGGACTGGATGAGATCACGTTAAGTATAGTGCGAAAAAAAGAAGGGAAGAAATCTAAAATGCTGAGGCATTCCAACATTACTAGCCCACCAAAAGAAGATGAAAAACTAGTAAAAGAGACTGACCAGAGCCAACAGTAAGTTGGGAGGAAAACCAAGTGTGTGGGATCCAGAAACCAGATAAAGTTAAGTGTATTAACAAGGAAGTGCTTATTAATTATGTCAACTGCTGCTGACAGGTTCACTGCCACTAGCTAAGATAGTGCTTTGTGTGAAGTAGAAAAATGCACCCCCTCTGGGGAGACGTACTCTTGTAAACCTGCAGCTTAGCAAGTGCAGTGTGTACTAGATTTTGCCACCTGCCCCCATCCCCTTCTCCAGGTGCTTTGTGCAGACACAACCTGCACAGTGGTAGCCCTCACTGCTGATGGGTAAGATAAAGACCAAGAATTGATCACTGAGTATAGCAACATGGATGCCATTAATGCCTCGACAGGAAGAGTTTTGAAGGAGTGGTGGTCACACAAACATGAATGTTAAGGGTTTGAGAGAGAAAGAAAGCAAAGAAATTGATTACAGTGTGTATAAACAGCTCTTTGGAGACATTTGCTGCAAAAAGGAACAGAGAAGTCAGGCAATAGCTGCTGGGGCTCATGAGGTCAAGAGAAACGGAAGACATAGCAGTATATTATGTGCTAATGGCAGTGATGCACAACATCCTCCCCTCTTGCCTCCATCACTGCAGTGGCTTTCTCATTGTTTTCTTACATTCACTCGTGCACTCTGCAGTCTTTATTCCAAATACACCCTGAGAATAATCCTTTTAAATAAAAAACCAAATAATGTCATGCCTTCTTCTCATCACATTTAAAATAAAATCTAAAGTCCTTACCATGACCTGTACAATCCTGCCGGGCTAAACTCTCCCCTCTTATTTCCTACCACTCATTCCCTCAAATATGTAGCTCTGGCCCACACTGTGCTTCCTCCAACACACCAAGCATGCTCCTAGCTCAGGGCATTGCTTGTGCTGTTCCTTCTACCTGGAACTCTCTCCCCTATTTTTGCATTCCTTACTTCACCTCTCTTAGGTCTCTACCCAAACATCACTTCCTTAGTTCTTTACTGACCACCTTATGATCTCTTTGTAACCATTTCTTTTCTATGCTCCCTTTCTTTTCATAGCACTGATCTGTATGTAACTTTCTTTAATTCCTTATTACTGTTCAGCTCTGCTCCAAAATGCAAGTTCCGTGAAGATAGAAACTTTATTTCATTTTATTAACATGTAGCTAGAACAATCATGTCTGTCACATAGCATGTACTCAGTAATTGTATTTTAAATAAATGAATAGTTGAAAGAATACAATTAACACTGTGGACACATTAATGCTTTTTAACATTTTGGCAATAAAAGATCATGGTTTTGAGATCTGTTGGCTTTTATAGATGGGTAGAGAAGCACGCCAGTGTGTATCCTTCTTTTCAGTATACATATTGCCTTAAGGATATTCTATACAAAGGCAAAGTACTTTTGATTCAATCTAATCATGCTTAGGAGTTGAATTTAATGGGAAAGTTTTGGTAAAAAAAATAATAGCAGAGATGTCCTCTCTTGTAGTGGAAAAGACACTAGATATGCCTTAGAATGCCTTGATTCAAATCTCTGCTCTGCTACTTGTCAGTGCTATGTGACTTTCTGTAAGTCACTGTATCTCTTTGTGCATTAGGTCCCTCCTTTTAAATCTGTGAGAAATAATATCTCATGTACTTCTATCACTCATTGCTTGAAGGCCACGTGAGTAATTTGGAACAATGATAAATTTGTGCACATAAATATTTTCTCTGGATGTAAAGAAAGAGTTTAAAGCTAATCTATGGGGGTAGAGGAGAGAACAGAGTTGTGCTGCAGCATATGTACCATCTGGTTCTTTAAAATGTGTCCTTCAGGAAGAAAACTGAGATTGTTTTGGTGACTGCAGAAAACAATCATTTCAAAAGTGGTTTTTTCCAACTCTAATAAGACTGTAATCAAACAATCAGTGTCTGGGCTAAAGGCCACTACTTTCCATGAACTAACCTGGAAACATGTACCATACATTTAATGTCCAGAGTGCAAGCATAGCAGCTTCTGTCTGTGAAGAACAGAAAATAAAATCATGGAGAGTAAGAGAACAGACACTCCAATTCAGCTGGAAACTGAAAGAGAAACACGCTTCTAGACGTCCCAGATGCTCCACCTGGCAAATGCCCGCTGGCCAGTCCCTGGAGTGACCAGAAGTGTTCTTTTAAATACAACATTTGTGTGTATTCATTGCAAAAACAGAGGAGTTGCCTGAAAGGATGTGCAAGCCAAGAATAGCAGAGGATTAGGGATAGCCTACCACTTTCTTTTCTTTTCTCTCCCTCCTAGCAGCATCTTCTTTCTGCTCTTACCTGCTCCAATCTCCTCTCCCATTATCTGCTTACTCATATTTCTGCTCTCTGAATCTGCATTATTCTATTTGCAGTGGCCCAGATAAACTGAAATAGCCTCTTAGTTTCCCAGTTTCAAATATTTACAGAGAAATCTCATTGATACAGCTCACCTAAACATTTTGAGCCTGGCCATATAAATCATGGGTTACTGGTCTCTATTTTGGACTAAGCTTAAGAGAGATGCCCACCCCTAGGTGACTGTTATGGTCAGAGTAAGGTCAAGTAGTACAAGGTCCAGCTAGGCCCATGGACAGAGACTGTGGGCTTGGGCAGGTTCCCTGTAAGAAGAGAATTGGTGGCATAGACATTGTAAATAATATCTTGCTTAGGTAAGGGCATGTTGTGTATGTGGGTTGCCCCCATAGTCTCTTCTATAATTATTGTTTATTCAAAAGGTAGAAGGCTATTACTCAAAGAGACTGGTTCAGTAAATAGTTTACCAAAACTCCCACCTGAAATCATTCTTTTCATTTTGTCTATCAATCTAAAATATTTTATGTCAGACTTATTAATTTTCAAGACTAACAAACTGGTTTCTAATGTGCCAAAAACAAAAACAAAAACAAACACCATAGACACTAAGTCCCATTAAGTTATAAGAGCTGTTTCAGTACAAACATTTTTACTGCAGGGGGCTGAGGCTGCCCAATGCATAACCCATACAGTGTGGTACCACCTAAAGTTCTACTATACTATTTCCCTCTTTTGATGCCCACCCACCAAACTCCTCTGAATTAGTCCTTCAAGAGGTTCTTCCCTGTTTCTAGCAATGATACCTGGACATCAGACCATGACCTCATATTCTCAGAAACATCCTTATGGCTGCACAAAACAAGCAATCATTCAAAACAACTGAGAAAATAATGTAAGGTTTACCACTTACTAGATTGAAAATAGAGAGTTCATTGGCCAGATGAAGAAAGTCAGGGCTCCCTGCACTGATCATCGATGCTTCTGATGCCATTTTTACAGAACAATGAATTTTTGTGTCATTGACATAGAGATGGGAATTGAAAAATGCTCTTTCTCTTGGTACTTAGCTACCAGCACTGCCTAAGTGTGCAACTGGTCTTCAGAGTTTGGACAATTACACGGCCTCCCAAGAGATTTCCTCAGAATGAGAGTGGTCTTAGAACTCTACTATCAGCTTCATCTCAGAATGTGAAGTGCAGTGAAGCCCACATGCCCACCTTATCCCCACATCCTCCCTACTACAGCCAGCAGACTGAGTCTTTTGGGAATATCTCTTTTTCTTTTATGTTTTGGATTTTTTAATTGCTATTATTTTTTTCTTCCTAGATCTTCCTGCATAAAAGCAATTTAAACAATTTTCATCAGCTAACACACTCTGAATTTTTGCTCTCTATATTCAAAGGAATACTTCCCCCTTATGACATGGGAACTTGGGCCCAGATGTTATTTGGTCCTGATTACAGTGACAAAAATGACTATACATGTACTCATACTTCTTACAAGGCAAAGTGCATAAAACATACTTTCCCTAATTTAGAGAAAGAATGCTCACGTAAGCCAATGAAGAGATACAGCCTGGTTTATCAGAACCTCCCAGAGACCAATAAACATTTTATTTTATTTTATTATTAAATTTGTTGGGGTGACATTGGTTAGTAAAATTATACGGGCTTCAAGTGTACAATTCTATAACACATCATGTGTGTGTTGCATTGTGTGCTCACCACCCAGAGTCAATTCTCCCTCTATCACTGTATGTTTAACACCCCTTCCTCCTCTATAACATGCCTTCCCTCTTACCTTTTGGTAACCATTAAACTATTGTCTGTGTCCATGAGTTTTTGTTCCTTTGTTTTCTGGTTCCTTTGCTGCTTTCAGTTGTATATCTCACACATGACTGAGGTTATATGGTTCTTGGTTTCTTCTGTCTGACTTATTTTGCTTAGCATGATGATCTCAAGATCCATTCATGTTACCACAAATGGCAGTATTTCATCTTTTCTTATGTTTGACTAATATTCCATTGTGTATATGTACCACATCTTCTTTAACCAGTCATCTGTTGAAGGACACTTTGGTTGTTTCCATGTCTTGGCTACTCGTGAATAATGCTGCAATGAACATATATCATTGCGGACAAAAGTTTTCAGATTTTTTGGGTAGATACCCAGAAGAGGGATCCCTGAATCATATAACTCTATTCTTAATTTTTTGAGGAGCCTCCATACTATTTTTCATAATGTTTGAACTAATTTGCATTCCCACCAGCAGTGTATGAGTGTTCCTTTTTCTCCACAGTCTATCTAACATTTATTACTATTTGTCTTGTTGATGATAGCTGTTTTCACAGTTGTGTGGTGATATCTCATTGTGGTTTTGGTTTGCATTTCCCTGATTATTAGTGAAGATGAGCATTTTTATTTTTTTACATCTTTTGGTAGTTTGTATGTATTCCTAGGAGAAGTATCTGTTCAGGTTCTGTGCCCCACACAGAAACTGTTTTTTCCTTCGTTGTTGAGTTGTACAAGTTCTTTATCTGTTTTGGTTATTAGCCCTTTATCAGAGGTGTTGTTTGCAAATATCTTTTCCCATTCTATTGATTGCTTCTTTGTTTTATTGAGGGTTTCTTTTGGTGTGCAGAACAGTTTTACTTTTATATAGTTCTGTTCATTTATTTTTGTTTTTTCTTCCCTTGCCTTTGAGGTCGAATTCATAAATTTCTCCCTGAACCCAAGGTCCATAGTTTAGTACCCATGTTTTCCTCTATGCAATTTATTTTTTCAGGTCTTATGTGTAGGTCTTTGAGCCATTTTAAATTAATTTTGATATATGGTGGCAGATCACAGTCTAGATTCATTTTTTTGCTTTCCAATTTTCCTGGTACCATTTATTAAAGAGGATATCTTTTGTCTTTGTATGTTTTTGGCTTTTTTATAAAAAATAATCTGCCCATGTATATGTAAGTGTTTATTTCTGGGGTTGCAATACTATTCCATTGATCTGCGTGCATTTTTCTGCCAATACATTCTGTTTTGATTGTTGTTACTTTGTAGTATAAATTGAAGGTGAGTGTGATGCCTCCAGCCTTATTCTTTTGTCATAGGATTGTGTTGGCTATTCAGGATCTTTTGTGATTGCATATAAATCTGATAATATTTTTTAAATGTTTCTTGAAAAAATGTTGCTAGAATTATGATGGAGATTGCATTACTATACATTACTTTGAATAAATTGGTCATTTTAACTATGTTGATTCTTCCAATCCATGACCATGAAATATCCTTCCATTTTTTTATCTTCTTCAATTTCTTTTAATTATGTCTTATAGTTTTCGGTATATAAGTCCTTCACATTTTTTGTTAAGTTTATTCCTAGGTATTTATTCTTTTTGTCGTGATTGCAAAAGGTATTGTTTGCTTTTTTTTCCCTGCAGTTTCATTGTTAGTATATAGGAATCCAAAGCATTTTTGTACATTGATTTTGTATCCTGCAACTTTACTGTATTCTTTCATTGTTTCTAATAGTTTCTTAGTGGACTCTAGAATTTTTTATATAAAGAATCATATCATCTGCAAAAAGTGGCAATTGAACTTCCTCATTCTCTACTCTATTTTGATAACTTTTATTTCTTTCTCTTGCCTGATTCCTCTAGGTAAGATTTTCAGTACTATGCTGAATAACAGTGGTGACAGAGGACATCCATGTTTTGTTCTTGATTTCAGAAAAAAATGGTTTCAGTTTTCACTATTCAATGTGATATTAGGTAAGAGTTTGTCATATATGGCCTTTAATATATTGAGGTACTTTCCTCAACATATTTTAATAAGTGTTTTGATCATAAATGCATGTTGTATTTTGTCAAATGCTTTTCCTATATTGGTTGATATAATTATATAATTTTTATCTTTTACAGTAGACTTTTCATCAAGCAACTGGCAAAAAATAACTGAGAGTCTACTTACATTTATCAGGCATCTACCAATCCCCAGGGGTTCCAGTTAACTAAGAGTCTGCTGTATTTTGTTTATGTGGAGTATTACATAGATCTATTTGCATATATTGAACCATTCTTGTGCTCCTGAAATAAATCCCACTTGATCATGGTGTATAATATTTTAATGTATTAATGTATTCTATTTAATGATATTTCATTTAGAATGTTTTGCTTCTGAATTAATCAGGAATATTGGTCTGTACTTTTCTTTTATTGTGTGTTATCCTTACCAGGTTTTGGTATCAAGGTAATGGTGGTCTTGTAAAATTAGTTGGGGAGTATTGCTGCTTCAATTTTTTGGATCAGTTTAAGGGGAACAGGTATTACATTCTCTTTGAAATTTTCTGGTCCTGGACTTTTGCTTTTGGGGAAGTTTTAAATGATCATTTTGATTTTCTTACTGTTGATCAGTCTGTTGGGATTATCCAGTTCTTGATATAGTCTAAATAAGATATATGTTTCTAAAAACTTGTCTATTTTTTTCTAGGTTATTGAATTTGGTGGCATATAGTCTTTCATAATATTCTCATATGATCCTTTGTATTTATGTGGTGTCCATCATAATTTCTCCTTTTTTGTTTGTCATCATATTTTGATTATTTGTGTTTTTTCTCTTTTTACCTTAGTGAGTCTAGCCGGGGCTTGCCAATTTATTCATCTTTTTGAAGAACCAACTCTTTGTTGCATTAATTTTTTCCTATTGTTTTGTTGTTCTCTATTTAATTTAGTTCTGCCCTAGTTTTTATCATTCTCTACCTTCCGATGACTTTGGGTTTCATGTACTCTTCTTTTTATAGTTCTTAAAGATGTAATATTAGGTTATTTACTTAGGGATTTTTCTTGTTTCTTAAGAGAAGCCTATAATGATATAAATTTCCCTCTTAATACTGCTTTTGCTGAATTCCAATAAATTTGATAAGCTGTGTTTTCATTCTCATTTGCTTCTACGTGTTTCTTTTTTAGCTTTATTTAAATTTCTTCTTTAACCCATTTTCTGTTTAATAGGATGTTGTTTAATCTCCATGTATATGTGGTTTTTCCCACTTTCTTTTTACAGTTGGTTTCCAACTTCAAAGCTTTGTGGTCAGAGAATATGCTTTGTATGATTTCAATCTTTCTAAATTTATTGAGGCTAGTTTGGTGTTCCAGCAGATGGTCTACCCACATGTGCACTAGAAAAGATCTATAGTCTTATGTTCTAGGATGAAGTGATCTGTATTGGTTTTTTTATTTTTTTTTTTTTATGTGGGTAGTTCCCTGGCTGGGAATCGAACCCAGGACGCAGCATTGACAGTGCCAGTGCCGAAGCCTTAAGCCACTACACCAGGGAGCTCCAAAGTGATCTGTAAATGTCAATTATATCCATTTGCTGTAATGTATCATTTCAGGCTTATATCTCCTTATTGATTTTTTGTTTGGATGATCTATCCATGGCCGTCAATGGGGTGTTTAGGTCCCTTATTATAATTGTGTTTTTATCAGTTTATTTCTTTTGTTCTGTTAGTAGTTGCTTTATAAATTTTGGTGCATCCCGATTGGGGGCATACATATTAAATAAGTGTCACGTCTTTTTGTTCTGTTTTTCCCACTATCATTATGAAGTTCCATCTTTGTATCTTGCTACCTTTTTTTATCCTGATCTCTTTCATCAAATGTAAGTAATAGCTACACCTACTATATTCTGGGTGCCATTTACTTGGAGTATCATTTCATTATACTTTGAGTCTATATTTGTCCTTGTAGCTAAGATGTGTTTCTTGGAGACAGCATGTGGTTAGGTTTTGGTTTTAATCCACTCTGCTACTCTATGCCTTTTTATTGGTGAGTTCAGTCCATTTACATTTAGGGTGATTATTGATATGTGAAAACTTCCTATAGCCATTTTATCTTTTGTTTTCTAGTAGCTTTGTATCTCCATTGTTTCTTTGCTTTTTTTTGTTTCTGTCAGTTATTTTAGTTTGCTGGTGTTCTATGGGTTTTTTTTCCCCTCTCTTTTCTCTTTTTTTATTTTATGTGTCTCATTTCCAGATTTTTTTTTTGAGTGGTTACCATTAACTTTACATAAAACTTTTCTTAAGCATGCTTCTTATCACCATTCCTCTTTAGCAATTTAGGTTTTTACCCCCCTTGTACATTTTTATTGTCTTAAGTTACCCTTATTTATTTTGACTTTTTTTTTTCAGATTGAATACCCTCCTTCAGTATTCCTTGTAATGCAGGTCTTGTGCTAGAGAATTCCCTCAGCTTCTGTATCTCTGAAAAGGTCTCTATTCCTCTTTCATATTTAAAGAATAACTTTGCTGGATAAATTATTCTAGGCTGGTAATTTCTCTCTTTCAATATTTTAAATATTTACTTCCACTACCTCCTGGCTCATAGAGATTTTGCTGAGAAGTCTGATGATAATCTAATGGGCTTTCATTTATAGGTTGCAGTCTTCTTTTCCTTGGCTACCTTGAGATATTTTTTTTCATTGATCTTTGGTAGCTTCAATATAACGTGCCTTGGAAGATGTCTGTTAGGATCCAGGTAGTTAGGTGCTCCATTTGCTTCTTAGATTCAAGGATTCAGTTCTTTCCAAAGCTTTGGGAAGTTTGTGTCAATTATTTGTTAGAGTAGGATCTCTGTGTCCTTTTTGCTTTCTTCTTCTTCTGGTATACCCATTATTCTTATGTTGCTCTTTTTGGTGGAATCAGATAGTTCCTTTATTTCTTTAATTCTTACGTCTCTTTTTCCATCTATGTCATTTTCATATTTCTATCTTCAGTATCACTAATTATTTTCTCTATCTGTTCAGCTCCATTTCCTCAGCTAACTATTTCATTTTTTATGTCTGTTATTGAGTTCTTCATCTCCAAAATTTCTATTTGGTTCTTTTTTGAAATTTGAATCTCTCTGGTAAGATATTCATTTTATTCATTGATTTTATTTCTGAGTTCTTTAAGCTGCCTATCTGTGTTTTCTTGCAACTCATTGAGTTTTATTCAGAACTGCAATCTTAAATTCTCTGTCATTTAAGTCACATATTTCTATGTCTTTAAGTTCATTTTCTGGAGATGTTTTATTTTCTTTTTGAGCAGGCTTGTTTGTTTGGTTATTTATAGTAATTATTGGATTATTTCGCTTCTGAGCAACTACAGGAGTAGATTCTGCACCTGGGAGATACAAAGAAGTGTTTCTTTTGTTTTTTAGTGGATATTGCTGTGGCATTTTATTTTCTTTTGTGTTATTTTTTCTTCTCGTGGTGGGTGATTTTCTGTGAGGTGCATTTCTCCTCTTTGAATTGGCTGGTTTGTTCTCAGTGCATCACCCCTGTGAAAGGATGTGGTGGGCTATGGAACTCTGAGCCTCTGAAACTCCAGTGATCCACCTGCAGTCAGAAACTGCAGTGCCTGTGTGTCTCAGCTGCCGTGAGTGCCTTCCCTAGTTTCAGCCAAAAAGCAGGTGGTGCTTTGTTGGGAGAGGCAGCTGTTGTGTTTGTGTCTTCACATAATGGCAGCTGCCAACCCATTGCTGTCTTGCTCCTTCCCTTTCACTGGAGTTAGCCACATTGTGTATCTGCTACTCAGGAACTCTCTCCACAGTTCTCAGGGCTGTAGATTTTCTACTCTTTAACCCAATATTCACTCCTACATTTTCTTCTGGGGCCAGAGAAAACACTGGGATGGTGTAGGGGAAGCAAGCTGTGGGAAGGTGGGGAAAGGTGACTAGGTTTCATGTCTTTGGTTCCTGCCTGGCAATGAGGGCAGTGCAGGCAGTTGGGCTTATGTTCTGTATTCTGTATTTACCCTGAGGTCTGTGCCCTGAGTGCTGGGTTCAGACTTATTAAATGCTGATCCTCCAGGCAAGAATGCTCTTGGCCAGAGAAGGCACACCTTCTGCCTTCTCACTCCTTTATCCCAGGACTAGGGTGAGCTCTGGGTTGTTCACCCACCATCTTCTCCTTCTTTCTCTCTTCCAGGACTGCAGTGAGCTCCTGGCTTTGTTCTATAGTCCCCTTCTCTTCATTTCCTTTTTCCCACCTTCCCAGTTCACCTTTTTTTGCCCATCTTTAGGTATTTTGATGTGATAAGTGGATCTCTCAGCTGTGTTTATGTGTTGTATATGGAATCCTTTGTTGAATTGTAGTCATTCAATTTGCCATAACTTCTAGGAGAGTTTTCCAGGAGCTCCTCTTATGCTGCCATTTGTTTACTTCCAAGATTGGAACTATCTTGAAGTGGGACTCCGATGGTTTTCCTCATCATGCTCAGTGACCAGTCCGGTTGCCATTTATTAGAAAGAATAATGAAGAACTCTGACTGTGTTCAATTAATGCACTGAAGTGTAAGGTCACTATAATTTCCCTTCAGTCCCAAATTTTTGGGTGGGTTCAGAGAGGGATTCACACTGACTTCTAGCAGGTAGACAGCCTTTCCATGTGTGAGAGCACCATCAATGAAAGATGAAGTTTCATACCTCATCCAGACAGTCTGACTACCCACAAAAGTTGTCTTGGAGAATGTGGAGGTAGAATCTCTGAATCATGTTCTTTTGGGCCAAGTAGTTCTGATGAGGATGATATTGAGGATGATGATAATATCAGTGAGTGCCATAGCTACCTGGGACTATTAAGTGACTTGGCTAGGGTAGTATATGTATTAAATGGCTACAGCACTGAGAAACAGGTTTTCATGACCATGAAGGATAAACTTGCAGTTCTAGAGTTTAACATGTGTAAATTGGTTTACTCTCAATTTCTCCAGCCAATTGCCTTTCTAGTTAACTTTTAAAAGGGAAAATATTGACCTGAACTTTAGATATTTAGAGGCTAAAAATGTTCCACCTCTCTTTCCATCTTGAACCATCCTGTATTTGTTTATAGTATGTATGGTGGGCGGGGAGGTTGGAAGAGAAATTTAATAAAAAGAATTGCTCTAGAGGGTTAATCTGAACCTGTATTCCCTTTTTAGACAAGGGCAGGCTGCTATGTACAGTTGGGCACTTTGGAACTGCAAAAGGAAGCTGGCCTAAAATGAATTGTGGAAATATTAAATAACATGTCCAGATCACAGAGCTAGTAAATGACAGAACTCCTAACAGGGTGCCTGAAAAAACAGTAGGCCATCAGCAAATAGTTAGTGAATATATGAAAGATAGAATCCAAATCAACCTTTTCATGCCAAAAGAAATGTGGTTTCCCTTGGGACAGTCTTCTTCTATCTTAAATATTTTTCATTAAAATGAACACTGAGAGAAAAGGCATTTTTAGTTCAGCATGTGATCTCTGAATGCAATGTTTTGATGTTGAATAATCACATCAGAGCAATGCTAGTATGAAGATGGCAGAAACTTCATCATTCTGACCATATTCCTTTTCATGAATAAATAGCAGACCATATTAAGCCTGGAATTTCCTTTGTGTTTGGCAACGAAATGCTAAGTGAGTCTAAAATTAGTTTCAATGAATACTGAAAGAAAAGAGTCCCACTTGAGATGACTGTGTTGCCATGAATATGATATACAGACCACGGTGTCAGTCTCCTTTCTGAGAAGAGCAGCATGATCAGATAGGGATACAGACACAATCATTCAGACCCAAGTGGCTCTATTTCTGAAAGTCATCAGGAAAGCTAATTCAGGTTTTTTTTCAAAGGCTGGTGGAGTATCACTAAAATGCAACCTGCTGCTATTTAGAAATCAGCATAGAGTTAAATAATTTATCCAGGAATGTTAACTTAATCAAGTAGCATAAAAGAATTTGTCTACTAGTAAGGCAGTCCCATAGTGTGGATGGACAGCATTGCATGAACACTCCACTTAGTATGTGAAAGGGGGAAGAAAGTAAATGTCTTGAATTTAAAAATCAGTATCTTGGATTTAAAAACCCAAGTTCTCTCTCTCCTTCTCCTTCTCCCTCTCTCCCCAACCTCTTTTTCCTCTTCCCTTTCTTTTTTCTTTCTTGAAATCACTGGACCAGCAAAACTTACACACTCCACAAAATTTCTTACCCACTGTAACAGTGTTAATGAAGCTTTCTCTAATGCAACTCTAAGTGCAAGAAATGGAGTCATTGCACCCATTTTAAACGTTAGAAAATTTTTTCTCTCTGGATTGTTGTGGTAACAATTTCTCCTCTCACCATCTTATTAAACAACAGAGTAAATTTTCCTTATTTTTCTTATGAGCACAGGCAAATGATTTGCTGCCTGCTTATCTTCTGGCCTACCTGTACATGTTGGAAATTGAGGTAGGGAAATTGAGGTAGGGAATGCGGGGAAACAAGGCACAGGATGCCAGAGACTTAGCAGGGATCTATGTTTCTGCATCCCAGGCCAGACCGATTTATTAATCCATGTAGTTTGCAAGAGACCATCATGCCTTTTAAGTGACATGTTTGTCCTTGAGGGTGTGGGAAGAGCTGACTCTTATTCCACTTTTGTCTCATTGCATCTTCCTTTTGTTATGGTATCACATAACCAACAGCAGACAACACATGAACGGGGGCTGGGAGCAAGTGATGTGCCATCCACAGGATGCTTATGTCCATGAAGGAACTCATCACAGAATCACAGAGAGTCAGTGGTCTGGCCCAGATTGGAATTAGAAGATTTTCAACTTTTCAGGCTTCAGCATTCCTCTTCTTCAAAATGGAGAAATTGGTCTAAAATATAAAATGAACTCCAAGGTCTTTCTAGCTCTGCAGAAACTTTCTGAGCCCAAAGTCATATTTTAATTATTCTGTTCACTTAATGCCCATTACCAGCACATCACCTCTGATTTTCCCTTGAATACTGTATTGAAGCACACCCTCTCACCACCCAAGTTTTAGCAACTTAAAATGGAATAAGGGTTGTCACATACAACATTTGAGTGTTGTCTGTGTCATACTAACAACCCCCTCCCAAGTTCTCTGAAAGGAATAAGATGTAAAATAGTTCCTTAATTAATTTAAGTTGTGACTATATGTAGGGGGTTGTGAAGAGGGTGAATGGAGATAGAAGATGAGAAGTGTTACAAAAAAATTTTAATTTAAGCAGAAGAAAATGTTTCTGGAAAGAGACTTATTTCATAAGATTGTCACTTTTAAAAAAACAGTTTAATAAATTTTATAAAAGGTAGACTTCAAAATGATAATTCAATAACAAGGTTCAGGTAGTCTTCTTTGGTAAATGAACTTGAGGGCTGGGTGATAACTAGATTCCCCTTGGAACCACACCGAAGTACCCCTATTAACTCCCGCAGCTTGTAGGAGATGAATTTCCAACCATGTTCCATGTTAATAGGTCACATGGAAAAAAATCTTGGCTAGAGAGAGTTGTATAGTTTAAGCAACAAGTTCTTCATCTCAGAGACCACCCTGGGGCTTAAGATCAGTGAATAGAATACCAATCTAGAGAACCTTACACATCTGGAGAAAAATTACCTTCAGCTGCATGAAAATCATTATGAATTTCAAGAAATACCATTCTTATTTTTAGAATTCAATGGCTAACAACCTACTTAACATCAAGATGCCAGTATTACAGGAGCCACATTGTGGTCAGCATTGCATGTATAATGATAAATCTGCCTTGTCAGAGATAAATTTATGTGAAGGCTGATATGTTATTCTGACATAAAGATTATAAAAGAGAAATTCATGTAGGTGGGTAAGCAAATCAAGCTTTGTATTTTGATCTGAGAAAGACTGAAAGACATTTTTATGGCAAAGAATTTTTCTCAGTTCCTTTTGTTTGAAAAAATTTTCTTCCTCCTACACTTCTGAAGGCTATTTTGGGTTCTGATTATAACTTTAAGAAAAATTTTAGTGCCATGGTTTTTACTTGGTAAGACTGACTTCTTCAATCATCTTTTCCACTTTGATGTTTGCTTCTGGGCTGTATATAGCCTTTCAGGTTAGGTTTCACAAACTTTTAAAATAAAGCCTTATCTTGGAAACACAAGAAGGCATGCCATGCCCAACTTCATGTGGGTGGTTCTCTGGCCTTGCTCAGTATGGCAGTACTGATTGAGAACTCACATTTAAAGTCAGGGCTAGGAGTGCTCTCCTGTATAATACTGTGGAAACCATCAAGGAAGATATTATAGCTGGAAATTACTTAGTCGAGGCTGCAATAACTTGGAATTTTAGGCTGTTAATATCTGTAGGTGCTTATTCATCTTCAACTCCCGCCCAGTAATGAGGAACACAAGAACTAGCAATGCGTTTGCTACTCACATGGAAATCCCCGTTCATTTCTCCAGGTCCTTTGAAAATGCCTCTTCTCTGCCATTTTAGCTTTTCCCAAGTGCTCAATATCAGACTAAGGATCAAAAAGAAGAAATCAGGAAGAAGACAAGATGGCTACTGGAGAGGAAATCCCTGAAGACTCTCCCAGAAAACACAATTGAACGGCCGTCCAGGAGCCAAGAAAGAGGACCCTGAGTGACAAAACGGCTGTTGAGAAATCCACAAATCGCAAGTAAACACCTCAAGGTTGGGGAGAAGGGGGCGAGTCGGGGAGAGGGAAGGGTGCAGAGACAGACTACAACAGGACACGATTGCTGCAGACTATTTGGAACAGTGCACTTCGGTGGATGGGAGAGAGCGGGGAACTGGGCTTTAGAGCTGCATGCTGAGGACGGAATTTGGGAGACAGCCTCTGGAACTTTTGAGTGGTAGAAGGGCTGAGCAAGGACTCTGAACTACAAAGATGACACCCCAGCTCTAAGCCCCCTGGAGACCTACACAGGGCTGCAGTTCCTGTTTCCAGCCTGCTGCAAAGGCGACCCTGCTGTCTCAGGCCAGGCCAACAGCTTTGGACCTATGGAGCGGGCACTTCTTCATGTACCCCAGGGTACTGAAAGAAATGTGAGCCCCTAGGAAGCCAGATGCTGAATCAGGGCTGGGAAGAAAGACTGATTTGATAGCATTCACCCAAGCCAGCAGAAACAAGCCTCGGAACAGCTTCCCCAGCAAAGGGCAGAAGGCAGAGCCGCCCTTGGAGTGCCTTTTGTTGGCCTCTCCCCAGGATATATATGCATAGCCTCCAAACGCAGTGGGAGATCAGAAACAAGAAACAAACAGCCCCCTCTCCCCTAAAACTTGACCCTCCAGTACTCTGCAGCAAGACACCACAAAAGCAATAATCTGGACACTGAACATAAAGCCTTCATGTCAAAGAGAAAGAATCCAGTGGGCAGAATGAATTCCTTAAAAACTAAAACTTCTCAGAAACAACATGAAATTTACCCAGAAGACAGCTTGTTACAACTGGAGGGGTCGGATTTAACTGACAGAGAATTTAAAGCAGCCATTCTAAAGGCTGTGAGAGAAATGAAAACCTATTGGCAGAAATCCATAGCTGAGATAAATAATATAAAAAAAGATATAAACGACATAAAAAAGGAACTCTGTGAACAAAAAGAACAATTTAACAAAGAAATTCAAAACATAAGAAAGATTGAGATGGAAATACGAGAAATAAATAATATCATAAAAGAAGTGAGAAATGAAATAACTGCTATAGGAAACAGCACCAACCAGATGGAGGAAAGAATTAGTGATATTGAAGACCAGAACATGGAAACAGCTCAGAAAGAGGAAGAGAGGGAATATAGAACCAAAAAGATTGAAAGAACTCTGCAAGAAATATCCGACTCCATGAGACAAAACAACCTCAGGATAATAGGAATAGAATAGGGGGCAGAGCAATCTACAGAGAGCATACTCAAACATATCATAGATGAGAACTTTCCAAATCTATGGAATTATCTGGAACCCCAAGTTCAAGAAGAAAACAGGTCCCCCAGATACCTGGACCCCAACAGATCTTCTCCAAGACACATGGTACTAAAGATGTCCAAAACTAAAGACAAAGAGACAATTCTCAAGGCAGCCAGGGAAAAAAGAACTATAACCTTTAGAGGAAAACCCATCAGGCTGGCATCAGATTTCTCAGCAGAAACTCT
>PVJL010010157.1:17573-51635 GCA_004026885.1 Lyroderma lyra | reverse complement strand
TTTTTTTTTTTTTTTTTTTTTTGCTTTTTGGTACGTGGGTAGCTCCCTGACTGGGAATCGAACCCAGGCCGCAGCGCTGACAGCGCCAGCGCCGAAGCCTTAAGCCACTACACCATCAGGGAACTCCCTAGACTTCCCTTCTTAATAGGAGATGCAGCAATTTACTGCAGGAACCAATGATATCAGGAGTCTGGGCATTTTTTTGTTCTTGTTCTCTCTAATGCTATCATAAATGACATTCTTTCCATGGATCCCCAAATTCACAGAAGGACATCATATCAATATCCCCCGTGCACCTACTCGCATTCAAAAGACTTCTAAGCTAAAGACAGAGCATATCCAGACTGTCAGAAAAAGTCATTTCAGATGTTACAGCTGTCCCATGGATGAGCTCGACTCAGGTCAAAGAAAGCCAGAGCACCAAAGGCCACCAAGCACTCTGTGGCTTAAAGTGATATTGTACTATGAGGACTCTGATTTTATTCTAGGGCACAGGTGAGCAGACTACAGCTCTCTGGCAAAATTCTACCTCCTACCTTTCTTGTAGATAAAGTTTCATTGGAGCACAGTCATGCTTAATTATTTACATAATGTCTATGGTTGATTTAGCAATGAAACAGCAGAGAAACTGCATGGTCCATAGCATTTAAAATATGTAAGGTTTGGCCCTTTACAGAAAAGTTTTGCCAATCATAGCACTGGGGGTAATATTTAGTAATGATACTCTTACTCATACTTGATTTTGTTTCCAGAAATTACACTGACTCCAGGGTTCACATTTAACTGGCAGAAATAGGCAGCTCTTGAGCCAATTCATACAGTGCCTTGAAGAGGCAAGAAAATATGAATCTTTCAGTAATAGAATTTTAAAATGCAAATCTACATGATGCTTTTAAGTCAAGCCAATTTGTGCCCTTAGCTGTTTTGGAACCTGTCCTCAAGGCTTCACTGGCACACTGTCTCCATGCAAACCTCACATTTTTTTCCAGGGAAGAGATTCAGTAGGTTTTCTATGCTCAGAGATTTTCTTTTTTAATCATTCAATAAGCAAATTGGTCACTTTCAGTGGATAATCACTGTACCAATTCACAATCCACAGAACCCAACAGAGCACTTAAACTCTGTTAACCCAGTAGTATGTCAACTTTTGGGAAAAAAGCAAAGTAATTATAGAGGCCTGCCCTTTTGCCTTCACTTCTTTGTATACTTAAAATGTTTTTTTTTTAATACCTAATTTTTATAATGCAAAATTGTGTTGTTGAATGGGAAATTATTTCTACCATGTTTTATATGCAAAATAAACCCCCCAAATTAAATTTAACATTCTGTTTTTTTGGAACCCTTGAAGTTCTGCTCCCATGCATATGAAAAATATGTTTTTGAAATTTTATGCTTAAAAAGTTTTTAAATGCACTTTGACCCAGAAATTTTAATTTTAAAATTCTATCCCAATTTCCTGATATGGTATAGTTCAATGTTAATCAATGAAGAAGTATTTGTAATAGCTGCAAATCTTAAGTAACCTAAACATCTATCAATATAAGGGACTGCTACAAAAGCAGTCATAGATGAAATAAACAAATGTGTATGGTTGTGCTCCAACAAGTTATTTAATTGTTGTGGATTCTTGTAATAGATTAAAAAGAATGAGGAAGATATTTGGAATTTTATACAGAACAGATCCCAGGATTATTGCTAAGTGAAAAAGGCAAAATGCAGAATAGTATGTATATTATATCATTTGTGAAAAAAAATGGGACCGAGAGAATCAATATAATTTTCTTGTACATGCATTAAATATCTCTAGAAGGACACATAAAAAAATCAATAATATTGTTTGTCTCCAGGGATAACTGTCAGAGTTTAGCCAAAGAAATCACTCTAGGGATTTTGTTCAATGGGAATTTAATACAAGAAATTGGTTACACAGGTAATAGAAAAATTAAGATGCCAAATAGGAGACTATGAGGTAACCCAGAAGTTATTAATAGCAAGAAATGTCTACCACTTTTAGTGCTGGAAAGATACAGGAAGGAGGTGGTGTTACTAGAACCCAGAAGTTGGGGCAATGCAGTAGTACTAGAACCATGGTAGGGGAGCTGCAACCACAGGTGGTGAGGTTGGCTGAAGAGGCTAGAGCCAAGGAGAAGTTGCAAAAACTGCAGGAAGCACTACTCAGGTCTGAAGGAAAGAAAGATCAACTTGGCTCTGCCCTCCTCCCAACTCTAGTCTTTACTAGGGCTCCTCATGCTCTGGCCTGAAGCTACCCAGAAGCCATGAGAGAAGGGAGCCTGGGAAATATAGTTTCCTGCAGTACAGAGCAGAGCAAAGGGCAGTGAATAGATTTGTGAAGAAGCAAGCAAATGACTGACCCAGAAGAGAATGTGTTGATCTGGGAGACAGCAGTAGCAGGGAGGCATTTTAATGTTTACCCTTTCCTGCTGTCTGATTTTTGAACTCTGAATATATTGCCTGTCAAAATGAGTGAAATTAAAATAAAAATCAATTAAATGAACATATGCATTTTTTATTAGAAAATGATATTTCAAACAAATAAATTAAAAATAACTGAATAACCACTATCAGGAAAATGGTGAAAATATGGTGCATACATACAATGAAATACCATGCAACTTTCATTCCAATAAAATCAGGAACTAGACAGGAATGCCCCTTGTCACCACTGTTTTTCAAGATAGTAGTGGAAGTTCTATCCAGAGCAATCAAGCAAGAGAAAGAAATAAAAGGTATCCACATTGGAGAGAAGAAGTCTAACTGCTACTATTTGCAGATGACATGATGCTTTATAAAGAAAATTCCAAAGATTCCACCAGAAAACTATTAGAATCAATAAGTGAATGCAGTAAAGTTGAAAGATATAAAATCATTGTATAAAAATCAATTGCATTTCTATATACAAACAATAAAACTTCAGAAAAAATTAGAGAATTAATATTTATTGTGATGGCAACAAAAAGAATAAAATACTTGGGAATTAACAAAGAATGTGATGGACTTACACATTGAAAACTATAAGACACTATTAAAAGAAATTGAAGAGGACACAAAGAAATAAAAAGATATTCTATGTTCATGGATCGGAAGACTCAACATTGTCAAAATGGCCATATTATCCAAAGCAATATACAGATTTAATGCAATTCCCTTCAAAATTTCACAAACATTCTTTCACAAAATAGATTGTAAAAATTATCGTATTTCTATAGAACCACAAAAGACCTCAAATAGCCAAAGCAATCCTACATTAAAAGAATGAGGCTGGAGGTATCATGCTCCCCAATTTCAATTTATACTACAAAGCATCAATAATCAAAACAGCTTGGTATTGGCAGAAAAACAGACACACAGACCAATGGAACAGAATTGAAAACCCAGAAATGAATCCACAAATATATAGGCAAATAATTTTTTATAAAGGAGCGAAAAATATACAATGAGGGAAAGAAATCTTCTTCAGTAAGTGGTGCTGGAAAAATTGGAAACCACATGCAAAAGAGTGAATCTGAACTGTGAATAGTTACCATATACTAAAATTAATTCACAATGGATTAAAGACTTTCACATAAGACCAGAAACAATAAACTGTATAAAAGAAACCACTGGTATGAAACTTACAGACTTGAAGTTCAGGGAGAACTTCATGAATCTGACAACAAAGGCAAAAATAGTAAAAGCAAAAATAAATAAATGGGACTATATCACACTCAAAAGCTTCTGCACAGCAAAAGAAACCATCAACAAAGCAAAAAGATAGTCAAATGAATGGGAAAAAATATTTGCAAACAACACATCTGATAAGAAACTAATATCTTAAATATAGAAAGAACTCATACCACTCAAAAACAAAATAACAAATAATCCAATTTAAAAAGTGGGCAAAAACTGAAAGCAACAAAGAAAAAACAAACAAACAAACAAAACACCCATGGACACAATCAATAATTTAATGTTTATTTGGGGACAAGGGGGAAAGGGATGGGAGAAGGGAGAGGGGGTGGGAGAGGAGGGTGAAGAAAATAAATATATGGTGATGGAAAGAGAACTCACACTAGGTGATGAACTTATACAACAAGTTGACAATGCACTGTAGAATTGTACACCTGGAACCTATGTAATTCTTGCTAACAAATGTCACCCCAATAAGTCTAACAATTAAAAAAAGGTGGGCAAAAAACTTGAACGGACACTTCACCTATGAAGACATACAAATGGCCAACAGACATATGAAAAAATGCTCAACTGCATTAGCTATTAGGGAAATGCAAAACAAAACTACAATGAGATACCACCTCACACCTCTTAGTATGGCTATATCAGCAAGAAAAGAAGTAACAAGTGCTGGGAAGGCTGTGGAGAAAAAGGAACACTTGCACACTGCTGGTGGGAATACAAATTGATACAAGCACTATGAAGAACAGTGTGGAAGTTCCTCAGAAAATTGGGAATGAAGTTACCATATGACCCGGCAATCTATTTTCTGTGTATCTACCTCTAAAATTTTGAAAACCTTAGTCTGCAAAGACTTATGCACTCCAATGATCATTG
This sequence comes from Lyroderma lyra, assembly GCA_004026885.1. Taxonomy (NCBI): domain Eukaryota; kingdom Metazoa; phylum Chordata; class Mammalia; order Chiroptera; family Megadermatidae; genus Lyroderma; species Lyroderma lyra. The sequence goes on along the minus strand of PVJL010010157.1, from coordinate 47,069 downwards.
CAGCACTGTACACAGTAGCCAAGTCATGGAAACAACCAAAGTGCCCTTCGATAGATGACTGGATAAAGAAGCTGTGGTACATATGCAAAATGGAATATCACTCAGCTGTAAGAAAAGATGAAATACTGCCATTTGCAACAAAATGGATGGACCTTGAGATCATCACGCTAACCGAAATAAGCCAGACAGAAAAAGCCAAGAACTGCACGATTTCACTCACATGTGGAATATAAAACTGAAAGCAACAAAGAAACAAAAATTTTTGGACACTATAAATAGTTTGGTGGTTACCTGATGGTGAGGGATCAGAAGGGTGGGAGAGGAGGATGTGGTGTCAAATATATGGTGATGGAAGGAAAACTGACTCTGGGTGGTAAACACATAATGTAGCACATACACAATGCACTGTAAAGTTGTACACCTGGAACCTATGTAATTTTTGCTAACCAATGTCACCTCAATAAATTTAACAATAAAAAATGAAATACCATTGAGCAATGAGTCAGAAATACCTATGAAGGACATACAAGGAAGTGGCATCAGTGAATTCCTAAAGAGAGATGGGGTGGGTGGTTGTGGGACAGGTTAAAAAACCAGGAAACAGGTAAAGCACATAGTGAAGACAATGTATACCCTTTTGCATCTTTTGATTTTGGTGCCACATATATGTATTGCTTATTCAAACATAGAAATCAGATTTTTTCTTTTTCTTATTAAAATTTTTTAATTGTGATAAAATACATATAATATAAAATTTACCATCTTAATTATTTTTAAGCATACAGTTCAGTAACATTAAGGATTTTCACATTATTCTGTAACCAATCCCCAGAAATTTTTTATTTTCCAAATCTGAAACACTGTACCCATGAAACAACAACTTCCCATTTTCCTCCTCCTCCAAGCCCCTGGCAACTACCATTATGCTTTCTGTCTCCATGAACTTGATTACTCTAGGTACTTCATACATAAGGCCTGTCCAGAAAAAATCCAGCCACAAATGCCTCTATTTTTCATATTACATGTCTGGGTACTTTTCAGACAGTCCTTGTAAGTGGAATCATACAGTATTTGTCTTATTGTGACAGGGTTATATCACTTAGTGTGGTGTCCTCAAGGTTCATCTATGTTGTATAATAATATATGCCAGAAGTTCCTCCCTTTTAAAGACTGAGTAATATTTTATTGTATGCATATACCAATTTGTTTATTCATTTTTCTGTCAGTGGACACTTGGGTTTCTTCTATCTTTTGGCAATTAGAATTTAAGATATTTTAAAAGGAGAGTTTATACTTAACCATTCTTCTCATGGTGAAAATACTTACATCTAGAAAGCTGAGGCTCTTTCCATGGCATCTGATGACCCAAGTGACTTCTCTGTAACAGTCAGACCAGCTGCCACCCTCTCCTAACAAACTCAGGTGCAAAAGGAAGTTTTCTAACATCTTTTGTAGGTAGGCCTTTACTTACAGTACCCTGTGGAAAAAAACCACTAATAAAGTATTTCATAGTGGTTATATAAAATCCACACTTACTGAATCTTATGGTGCAACCCTAAAAATAAATGCAAAGATAAAACATATTATAATAAAGACATTAAAACACTAACGTCAAAACCCTAATCTTAGAGTTAAAAAATAGATTAATAAACTACCTTAGTGAAAACAAATTTTTCTGATTTCTATTTCTGTCATACTTGTATAAGCTTCATCAATTTGTTTATTCTCTTAACTCTCCACCTTCTGTAGTTGAATATTTCTTCCCTTATTTTTATTTGACTGAACAGATGAGAATAAATTATATTAAATTATAGCCTGAATCAAAGTTTTTTAAGGACTCTTTTCAGAATGCAAAAACAGATATTTGAAAAATAAAAAATTGAAGACTTTCTTTTTCTTTAAATTCATTTGTATTGTTAGACTTATTGGGGTGACATCTGTTAGCAAGGATTACATACGTTTCAGGCATACAATTCTACAGTGCATTGTCAACTTGTAGTACAACATCACCACGTAATGTGACTTCTCTTTCCATCACCTTATATTTAGCTTCCCTGCTTCTCCCCCACCCACTCCCCATTTTCCCCTCCCTAACTCACTCGTCCCCAAATAAACATTAAACTATTGATTGCGTCCATGGGTTATTTGTTCATTTGTTCATTTTTTTTCTTTGTTGCTTTCAGTATTATATTCCGCACATAAGTGAAGTCATACAGTTCTTTCATTTTCCTATCTGGCTTATTTCACTAAGCATGATGATCTTGAAGTTCATCCATTTTGTTGCAAATGGCAATATTTCATCTTATAGCTGAGTAATATTCTATTGTGTATATGTACCACAGCTTCTTTAGCCAGTCATCTGTCACAGGGCACTTTGATTGTTTCCATGTTTTGGCCACTGTGAACAATGCTGTGATAAACATTGGGGTACATAAGTCTTTGCGGACAAAGGTTTTCAAGTTTTGGGGGTAGATCCCCAGAAGGGGGATTGCTGGGTCATATGGTAGCTCCATTCCCAATTTTCTGAGGAACCTCCACACTGTCTTCCACAGTGGTTATAACAATTTGCATTCCCACCAGCAGTGTACCAGAGTTCCTTTTTCTCCACATCCTCTCCAGCACTTGTTATTCCTTGTCTTGTTGATAATAGCCATTCCAACAGGTGTGCAGAGGTATTTCATTGTGATTTTGATTTACATTTCCTTGATAGCTAATGAGGATGAGCATTTTTTCATATGTCTGCTGGCCATTTGTATTTTTATGTGGGAGAAGTGTCTGTTTAGTTCTTCTGCACACTTTTTAATTGGGTTTTTTGGGGGTTTTTTTTGTTGTTAAGTCTTACAGTTTTTTATATATTTTAGATATTAGACCCTTATCTGTTGTGTCATTTGCAAATATTTTCTCCCACTCAGTTGGTTGTCTCTTTGCTTTCCTGATGGTTTCTTTTGCTGTGCAAAAGCTTTTTAGCTTGATATAGTCCCATTCATTTATTTTTGCTTTTACTTCCCTTGCCTTTGAGGTCAGGTTCATGAAGTCTTCCTTGAGTCCTAGGTCTATAAGCTTAGAACCAATGTTTTCTTCTATACAGTTTATTGTTGCAGGTCTGATATGAAGGTCTTTAATCCATTTTGAGTTAATTTTTGTATATGGAGGGAGTTCACAGCTCAGGTTCATTCTTTTGCATATGTTTTTCCAGTTTTCCCGGCACCACCTACCAAAGAGGATGTCTTTTCCCCATTGTATGTTTTTTGCTCATTTATCAAAAATTAGTTGTCCATAAATTTGTGGACTTATTTCTGGGTTTTCAGTTCTGTTCCATTAGTCTATATTTCTGTTTTTCTGCCAGTACCAAGCTGTTTTGACTATTGATGCATTGTAATATAAATTGAAGTCAGGGAATGTAATGCCACCACCCTTATTCTTTTTCTGTTGTATTGCTTTGGCAATTTGAGGTCTTTTATGGTTCCATATAAATCTTATAATTCTTTTATCTATTTCACGAAAGTATGATTGTGGGATTTTGATGGGTATTGCATTAAATCTGTAGATTGCTTTGGGCAGAAGGCCATTTTAACAATGTTAAGTCTTCCTATCCGTGAACCGGGAATATTTTTGCACCTCTTAAAGTTTGTCCCAATTTCTTTCAAAAGTGTCTTTTAGTTTTCTGTGTATAAGTCTGTCACGTTCTTTGTTAAGTTAATTCTCAGGTATTTCATTCATTTTGTTGTAATATGAAAAGGAATTGACTCCCTCATTTCTTTTCCTGTGGATTTGTTGTTTGTATATAGGAATGCTGTTGATTTTTGTACATTGATTTTGTATCCTGCGACTTTACTATATTTGTTTATTGTTTCTAATAGTTTTCTGGTGGAATCTTTGAGATTTTTTGCATGAAGGATCATGTCACCTGCAAATAATTACAATTTGACCTCTTCCTTCCCAATTTGGATACCTTTTATTCCTTTCTCTTGCCTGATTGCTGTGGCTAGCACTTCCAGTACTATATTAAATAACAGTGGTGACAGGGGACATCCCTGTCTTGTTCCTGATTTTAGGAAATTAGGCTTAAGCTTTTCCCCATTCAGTATGATGTTAGCTGAGGGTTTGTCATATATGGCCTTTATTATGTTGAGATACTTTCCTTCTATACTTATTTTATTTAGTGTTTTCATCATAAATGGATGTTGTATCTCGTCAAAAGCTTTTTCTGCATCAATTGAAATGGCCATATGGTCTTTATCTTTGATTTTGTTTATGTGATGTATAACATTGATTGATTTTCATATGTTGAACCATCCTTGTGCTCCCGGGAAAATCCCACTTGATCATGATGTATGATCTGTTTGAAGCATTGTTGTATTCTATTTGCTAATATTTTGTTTAAGATTTTTGCATCTGTGTTCATCACAGATATTGGTCTATAGTTTTCTTTTTTTGCACTGTCTTTTCCAGGCTTTGGTATTAGGGTAATGTTGGCCTCATAGAATGAGTTAGGAAGTATTGGTTCCTCGTCCATTTTTTGGAAGAGTCTGAGGAGGATAGGCATTAATTCTTCTTTGAATGCTTGGTAAAACTCGTTGGTGAAATCATCTGGTCTCGGGCTTTTGCCTTTAGGGAGATTATGGACAGTCATTTCAATCTCTTTGCTATTGATCGGTCTGTTTAGATTATCCAGTTCTTCTTGGTTCAGTCTAGGTAGGCTATAAGTTTCTAGAAACTTGTTCATTTCTTCTAGGTTGTTAAATTTTGTGGCATAAAGTCCTGCATAATATTTTCTTATAATCCTTTGTATTTCTTTGGTTTCAGTGGTAATTTCGCCCCTTTCATTTCTAATTTTGGATAATTGTGTCTTTTCCTTTCATCCTTTGATTAGCCTAGCCAGGGTTTTGTCAATTTTGTTGACTTTCTCAAAAAGAGAAACCTCTGTGTAATATTAATTTTTTCTATAGTCCTTCTGTTCTCTAATTGGTTTAGCTCTGCTTTAATTTTTATTATTTCTTTCCCTCTGCTGACTTTGGGTTTCATCTGCTCTTCTTTTTCTAGTTCTTTAAGATGGAATGTTAAGATGTTTACTTGTGATTTTTCTTGTTTCTTAGGATAGGCCTGTAGTGATATAAATTTTCCTCTGTTACCGCTTTTGCTGTGTCCCAGTAATTCTGATACGTTGTATTTTCATTGTTATTAGTTTCTATATATTTTTTAATCTTATCTTTCATTTGTTCTGTTATCCATTCACTTTTAAATGAGATGTTGTTTAATCTCCATGTATATGTGGTTTTTTCTGCTTTCCTTATACAATTGATCTCCAATTTCAAAGCTTTGTAGTCTGAGCATACACTTGGTGTGATTTCGATCTTCTTGAATTTCCTGAGGCTACTTTTGTGTCCCAGCATGTGGTCTATCCTTGAGAATGTTCCATGTGCACTAGAAAAGAAGGTGTAGACTCTTTTTGCTCGATGAAGTGACCTGTAAATGTCTAGGTCAATTGCTGTAATGTGTCATTTAGAGCTGATATTTCCTTATTTATTTTCCGTTTGGGTGGTCTCTCCATGGCTGTTAGTGGGGTGTTTAAGTCTCCCATAATGATTGTGTATTTATCAATTTCTCCTTTCAAATCTGTTAGTAGTTTCTTTGTATATTTTGGTGCATCCTGGTTGGGAGCATATATATTAATTAGTGTCAAATCTTCTTGTTGTTGTATTGTGACTTTTATCATTATGTAATGTCCATCTTTGTCTTTTACTTTGTTTTTTAACCTGAACTTTATTACATTAAATATCAGTATGGCAACTCCTGCTTTTCTCTGGTTACCATTTGCTTGGAGTATTGGTTCCCATCCTTTCACTCTGAGTCTGTGTTTGTCCTTATGACTGAGATGTGTCTCTTGGAGACAGCATGTGGATGGGTTTTGTTTTTTAATCCAGTCTGCTACTCTGGGTCATTTTATTGATGATTTCAGTCCATTAACATTTAGAGTGATGATCGATATGTGAGGATTTCCTGTGGCCATTTCTTATTTCTTTGGGTGTTTTTTTTATTTTTGTCTTTCTCATTGCTCCAACTTTGTTCCATTTTTCCTGATGTTTTGTTTCAGGTTGAAGAGCCTCCTTCAGTATTTCTTGAAGTGCTGGCCTTGTACTGGCAAATTCCCTCAGTTTCTGTGTGTCTGAGAAGGTCTTTATTCCACCTTCATATCTGAAAGATAATTTTGCTGGATAATTTATTCTTGGCTCGAAGTTTCTCTCTTTTAAAGTTTTGAACATTGGATTCCACTCCCTCCTGGCTTGCAGAGTTTCTGCTGAGAAATCTGATGCCAGCCTCATGGGTTTTCCTCTAAAGGTTATAGTTCTTTTTTCCCTGGCTGCCTTGAGAATTGTCTCTTTGTCTTTAGTTTTGGACATCTTTAGTACCATGTGTCTTGGAGAAGATCTGTTAGGGTCCAGGTATCTAAGGGACCTATTTTCTTCTTGAACTTGGGGTTCCAGATCTTTCCATTAGTTTGGAAAGTTCTCATCTACTATTTGTTTGAGTATGCTCTCTGTAGAATGCTCTGCCCCTTCTTCTATTCTTATTATCCTGATGTTGTTTTGTCTCATGGAGTCAGATAGTTCTTGCAGAGTTCTTTCAATCCTTTTGGTTCTATATTCTCTTTCTTCCTCTTTCTGAGGCGTATCCATGTTCTGATCTTCGATATCACTAATTCTTTCCTCCATCTGGTTGACCCTGTTTCCTATGGCAGTTATTTCGTTTCTGACTTCTTTTATTGTATTATTTATCTCTCACATTTCCATCTCGATCTTCCTTATGTTTTGAATTTCTTTGTTAAATTGTTGATTTTGCTCATGGTGTTCCTTTTTTATGTCGTTCATCTCAGCTATGGTGTTTTGCCAGTATGTTTTCATTTCTCTCAGAGCCTTTAGAATGGCTACTTTAAATTCTCTGTCACTTATTTCAGAAACTTCTAGGTCTAAGAAGCTGTCTTTGGGGTAAATTTCATGGTCTTTCTGAGGATTTTTAGTTTTTAAGGAATTCATCCTGTCTGCTGGGTTCTTTCTCTTTGACATCAGGGTGTAATGTTCAGTAGTAGTGCCCAGGAGCCTGGATTAGTACTTTTGTGGTGTCTTGCTGTAGGGCAGACACGAGGTGGCACTGGGGACCCAGTTTTGGGAGAAAGGGTTTTTTTTTTATTTCTTATTTCTGGTCTCCTGCTACGTTTGGAGGTGGTGCTCATCTATCATGGTCCCTCCACTTCCTGTAGTTAGTTAGTTGTTTGGGGAGGCTGTAGGAAAGGGGAGAGGCCAACAAAAGGCGCTCCGGGGCAGCTCCACCTTCTGCTCTATGCTAGGGAAGCTGGGTGATGCGGGCCGAGGCTGTTCCTGCTGGCTGGGGTGAATGTTATCAAATCCGCCTTTCTTCCCAGGCCTGCTTACATGGTCAAATTCTGTGGGTTCACACTGCTTTAAGATCTAGGGACATGCGAGCAAGCATGCATGCCACAAGTTCGAAGCTGTGGGTCTGTCCTGATGGTAGGAAGGCAGCTGGCTCGCCTCTGTAGTGGGCTGGGGTCAGGAACCGCAGCCCTATGTAGGGTCGTGCGTACCTACACAGCAGCCGGCTCACCTCCGCTGAGGGCTGGGGACTGGAACCACAGCCCTGTGTAGGGGCTGTGTGTGCCAGCATTGTGGGTCGCATGGGCGCCGGGAGCTGAGGTGTCATCTCTGCAGTTCAGAGTCCTCACTCACTCCTGCTACCACTCAAAAGTTCCAGAGGCTGGCTCCCAAGTTCTGTCCCCAGCTCATCACTCCAAATCTCAGCTCCCCCATGGTCTCCCACTGTTTTGCCACTTTGGCTGGCTTTTTTCTTGTCACCTCTTGGCCTCCCCACTCCCTTGCACTGTGCTGCTCCTGGATAGTCAGCAGCGATCAGGTCCTGTTGCAGTCTGTCTCTGCTCTCTTCCCTCTCTCCCACTTGCCCCCTTCTCTCCAACCTTCAGGTGTTTACTTGCGATGCGTGGATTTCTCAGCTGCCATTTTGTCACTCAGGGTCCTCTTTCTTGGCTCCTGGGTGGTTGTTCAATTGTGTTTTCTGGAAGAGGCTTTAGGGACCTCCTCTCCAGTCATCATCTAGCCCTCCCTTCACATGGAAAGTCCAAAGACTTTCTTTATTTAATGCTAAACATTTTAATGATAAGTATTTTCTAAAAAGACAGACAAAATATGATATGTACAGAATGATTCCAATTTAGGAAGAAAAATATATATACAAGAACAGAAGTAGTACTTCTAGGTGAGCAATGGAAATCCACAGGTAAATGGAAAAAAGATCTAAAGTGAGAAGTGATCCATGCTTCTTCCATCTGAATTCTTGTTCCTTGTTCAAATGTCTCCTTTCCTTATAAAAATCATTTGATTCTTTTCCCAGTAATGATTTGTTAGTAGTAAATTTGTCTAAATCTGTGCCTATAAATGTTTTTATTTAATACTATTAATTGAATTGTGGTTTAGCTGCATAATAAATTCCTTTGACTTGTTATGAAGCAAGGAACTAGAATTGTCATGTTCCACATAAATCTAGGGCCTTGAAAGGATGAAACATTAGTAAAAGGTGGGAAAGGGAAACACCCACTTATTGGCAAAAGCTCACAAGAGTCTTTCTTTCTTTCTTTCTCTGGTTTTTGTGTAGAAAAAAAAAATGTCCAGGAGCCCCTAAACTGATAAGCCTGAGATGCACAGGATTGCATGGATAGAGCTCCACTGACATTGCACTTAAACTTGAAATTACAAAACATAAGAGAGAAAGATTCCATTATGAGTAAAAATGAGCAAATGAATACCAGCTCTGTATCCCCAAAGTACTTTAGGTACTAGAGTATCCTGATGCAAAGGATAAAATAATTTTAATGTGATTAAAGACATAAAGCAAGCACTGTAATTCATAAAAACAAGTCACTATTTAAAAAGTAACAAGAAGATTTTGAGCCAAACTAATCTCCTAAAAATTTAATATATAATTATTGAAATTTCAAACTCAGTGGACATTTAAATCAGTTTTAACATTGCTGAAGAGAATTGTTGAACTCCCTGGAAAACATATCTACAAAATACTCAAAATGAATCAACAAGATAAAAAGATGAAATATATGAATTATGGAGTAGTACGTAAAAAAGCAGTTATGAGATATCAAAGATAGAATTAGACAGTCAAATATATCTTTAACAGAAACTCCCCAAGGAGAGAATAGAAAGATTGTGTCAATGGTGGAATAATGAAGGATCAATATTTTGAAACATAATGGCTGACAATTTTTTTGTATTCATTAAAGATATAAATCTCCATTTTAAGAAGCACAACTATGCCAAGAGGGAAAAATGAAAATAAACTGAAACCCCCACACATTGCAAAGAAACACCAAAATACCAAGGTTAATAAGAAAATCTTAAAAAGCTATTAGTGAGAAATAACAGAGCACCTTAAAAAAAATAATAACAACAAAACAACAATTAAACTAAGAAGAGCTATTACAACACCAATGTTAGAGGCCAGAGATAATGGAATAACGTCTCCACAGGGCTGAAAGATAATAGCTATCAGGTTGGAATTCAATATCCAATTAAACCATCATTTAATCATTACATTTTCAAAGACTGAGAGAGTTTACTACAAACAGATCTTTGCTGAAAACAAAGCAAAAAAATGCTATCAGAGATGAAGGGGACCATTTCATAATAATAAAGGTGTCAATTCATCAATAAGACACACATCATAAATATAAATGCACCAAACAGCAGAGCATCAAAAGAGATGATGCAAAACCTGAGAAAACATTACAGATAAATAAACAAATTTACAGTTATTATTCAAGATTTCAACACTCCTCTCTCAATAATTAATAATTAAGTAGACAGAGAATTAGTAAGGATATAGAAGACTTAAATGTCATTGACCAACTTACCATAATTGACATATGTGAAATTCTACCCAAGAACAGAATTCTTTTCAAGTGCACATGGAAGAGTCACCAAGACTGATTAAATGCTATGCCATAAAAAAGTCTCAATAAATTTAAGTGCATTAAAATCATACATATGTCCTCTGACCACAATAGCATAAAATTTAAAAATCAGTAATAGAAGGATAACTTAAAATTTTTTCCAATATTTAAAAATTTAAATACTATACTTTAAAGAAATCTGTGGGTCAAAGAAGAAATCAAAAGAAAATTTTAAATGAATGAAAATAAAAATAGAATATCAAATTTGTGGGATGCTGTTAAAGCATTGTTTAGAATAAAATCTATAGGTATAAATGCTTATTTTAGAAAAAACAGATTTAAAATTAATTATCCAAGTTTTCTCCATAACAAGCTAGAAAAAGAAGGGCAAACTAAATCCAAAGAAATTTAAAGAAAGGAAATGATAAAGATAAGAATAGAGATCACTGACAATCAATAAACAACTGGGGATTTCCAGTCAAGATGGCAGAGTGAGTAAATGCTGTGATCACCTCCTCTCAGGACCACATCAATTAAAACTAAACTACATAACAACAATAATTGAGAATTCCTGAAGTCTAGCTGAACTGAAGCCCTAAAACTAAGGTTATACAGAAGAAGCCACCTCAAGATTGAAATGAGCAGTGGAGATCTAGAATGGGCTGGTCCCACACCCACATGTGACCAATAAAAATTGGAAGGAATATCTCAACTGTAGAGGTCCCCCCCTCCCCAGATGAGTGAAGGGGTTTCAGCCCCACACAAGGCTCCCCAGCACAGGGTTTAGTGCTGGGGAAAGAAGTCCCTATAACTTCTGGCTATGAACACCAACAGAGATTATGTCTGAATGAGAGGGCAGCTGCAGTCCCAGGTGCTCCTCATAAAGAACCCACACATAGATGTACTTGCTGATGGACTCACTTGCTCTGAGATTCAGCACTGGGACAGCAGCACCAAAGGCACCAGGGACATACGGGAAGGAACTGAATTGTCTAGCTTCAGGGTGAGGATTACAGGGGCAGCTTTTTCCAGGATAAAGGAGCTGGTGGGAAGCTATTGTTTCTTTGTTGATTCTTTCTCATTCCTGCATGCAGATGAAGGTGGCCACCATATCTGGGTCTCCATTAAGTTAGCTATCAACTTTAGCCTGCCCCACCCTAGTGATTTCCTGAAACCCTGCTGAACCCAACTTTCAGGCATACCCAAGTTTCTTCCACTGGCTTTTTGGTACAAACAACCTGTCTTAGCTCATGCTGCAGACTTTCATAAAATCTCTCAAAGGTTCACAAAACACAAAAAAGTAGCACTTGGCATGTCTGTACCTCTAGCTGAGCATCCCTAAGCCCAACAGAAGCGACAGCTAGCTAGCATCAATTCACAAATTAGCCTCTTGGGGCATCTCCAAGCTGAGTGTGAGGGGTGGCCATCTCCAAATTGCTTTGTGGCTTATACCAGGTGACCTCAAATAGGCACACCTGGTGGTCAGCTTTGGATCAAGTTGGAGCATCACCCAGCTGCCTCCAAAGATGACACACCCAAAACGCAAACTGGGCATGTATCTGAGCCCTGCTAAAGTGAACCCTGTTCTGTCAGCCCTTACACCACAGCTCCTCCACTATAGTCACAGCCAGTTCTTACACCTCATCGCCTAAGAGTCAATCCTTCCCTTTGATATGCAAACAGCAACCAAGGCTCAACTACAATAGGAGGATACACACAACCTACAAAAAAACCACACTGGAAGCACCAGGCTCTGGTGACCAAAGAGACTGTGCCATTGGGTTTCACAGGACACCCACTACACAAGATCATTCTACTAAGACCAGAAATCATAGCAGCCCTATGTAATGTATAAAATCAAACACAGGGAGGCAGCCAAAGTAGGGAGACAAAGAAGCATGTCTCAAAAAAAAGAACAAAACAAAGCACTAGAAAAAGAACTAGACAAAATCAAAACAAGCAATTTACCAGCCACACTGGTTATGAGGAAGTTCGATGATCTCAGTGAGGACTTCAACAAAGAAATCGGAAACAGAAAAATAGAGATAGAAAACATAAAAAGAAAGAACCAGTCAAAAATAAAGAATACAGTAACTGAAATGAAGAATATATTAAGAGGGAATCAGCACTAGATGAGATGAAGCAGAGGATCAAATCAGCAATTTAGAAGAAAACGTAGCAGAAAACACCCAATCATATTAATGATACCAAAAAGAAAAAAAGAATCCAAAAGTATGAGGATAGTTTAAGGGATTCCTAGGACAACACCAAGCATGCCAACATTTACATCATAAGGGTACTAGAAGGAGAAGAGAAAGAACAATGAATTGAAAATCGATTTGGGAAGGGGATCAAGATGGTGGTGTGAGAGGATGTACCTGAAATTTCTCCTGAAAATTACAAACTGAACAGCCAAAATATGACAAGGGAATCCCCAAGTGACACAGCCTCAGCTGAGAGATCCACTGTGGGAAAAATGGAGTAAGTCAGGCTCTCTCACCACGCACCCACCATAATGATGCACATCTGTTATGTAACCGTGACTTGCACTTTCTCAAGTGGCAGCCATTTTGCTGTTTGTGCACCTCCTGAGCTGACTTTTTGGCTGCCTGCCACTTTTGTTCTTCTGCCTATTGTAAGGGGAGGGTGGTGAACTTATTATACATCAAGTTGACAATGCACTGTAAAATTGTATGCCTGAAACCTATGTAATCCTTGATAACAGATGTCACCCCAATAAGTCTAACAATAAAAATGAATTTTAAAAAATTTAAAAAAAATAAGGGGAGGGGACTTTCTGGGAGATATGCTCTGTGCTAACTCCTGAATGCCATTTTGTTTTGCTCCTCCGCTTCTGGCATAAAGGCTATGTTTAAGTTCCCTGTGGCTCCTCGATTCTTTCGGTCTGCCTGGATCCAGTGCGAACCTCCCTGCCCTAGGTCATTTGAAATATATTTGGCATCATGAACAGGATCTACAGCAGATAGGTATGGAGCCTATGAAAGCCCCGGAGGGTGGGATTGAGGGGTGGCTTGCCACGAGTATGTGGTACCCGGTGGCACATCTCCTCTCTACATGGACACCTCCTCAGGGGTGACCTGAGGTGGATGGGAAGCCCGTTTGTGTGGAGAGGGCTCTCCAGGCACTAGGAGAGACCGACAAGCAGAGCACTTCCACGGTGGCTGGGGCTATGGGATTACTTTTTCTCACAGCCTTGAAGGCAGAGCTGGAGGTGAGTCTGTGAGAAGCAGTATAAGTCCTGGTAGAGATGCAGGTGCAAGCTGTGGAGAATACCAAGCAGCTTCAGGCATTCCAGACCAAGCTGGACCTGATGAAGTTGTAGGTGCAGGCTGTGGATGAAACAAGGTAGCTGCTGATGGAAGAATGATGGTGCTTGCAGTCAGGGTCAGAGAGGGGATCCCCCATTGTTATGGCAGACTCCTCAGGGAAGGAAGGGGAACTGGAACTGCAGTTCCATGCGCACCTCATAGTGACACAAAAAATGAAATCCCAGCAGCTCATGACCCAGGGGAGCCACCCTGTTAGTGCCCCCCAGATGACTGAATTCACCATGTACCACCCATATACTCAGGCTGAGTTGATAGAGTTAGGTAAGCAATTCTGGCAGAAGGCTGGTGAGCCCCTGGTCACCTGGCTTTTTTAGCTGTGGGACCTGGGAATAGATGGTATAATGTATATAGAGCAAGAAATGAAGAGGTTAGCTTCTGTGACCATGCACCTCTCACTGCATCAGTGATTAAAGGGTAGCTACATGTATGGGAAAGACACCCACTCCTTTTTGGATTGGGTCATGGGGGCTATTCGAACAGTGTGGACACATGTGGGAGACATTCCTAGGATGATCAGTAAGTGGCAATCCTATACGGAGTTGGTGCAGGTGTTGCAGGAACTGAATATATGTAATATGATGTTGAATCCAAATACCCAGGGTCCAGATGATGAGAGATTTACAGCAGGCATGAGGGACAATGTGTTGCGAAGTGCACCCTGTTTCCCATTCAGATCACTCGTAACAATCCTGGTGGCTTATGTGGACTGCCCCATGAATGAGGTCACCACAATGGTGGCAAGTTTAGGGGAAGCCAAAACCAGGTTCACACAGAAGGTAGTCCACCTGGTTACCAGGAAGGCACCAATGGCCAAGAAGTATGGGCCCTTAAAAGTTACATGAACCCAGATGTGAGTAGATCTCATGTTGACTGGGGTTGATAGAAAATTCATGGGAAACCCAATGCCTATTTGTTGGAGACTTGGCAGCAGCTGAAAGCTTACCAATGGTTAACCCTGCTGAGAAAGCAAGAAAAAGAGAGTGATGAGAGGGCTACAAGGTGCCAGGGTCCTGCCTCGGTGTTCCAGTGAACAGTACCTAAAGTGGGGGGTGAGGTTTAAGGAAACAAAGAGAGAAAGAGACAAAGAGGGTCTGGGAGGACTGGAAGCATTCTTAGCAACCAGCCCCGAGTTTATTTTTCCTCATCAATACATACCTACAGCGCAGTGCAGTACATCAAAAACAAATTTGCATTTCCTCCCTCAAAAGCAGATCATCAACTATCATTAACTCTCTACCAATAGCCTAAAGGTCAGAGTAAACAAAGGAGGTCAGTTTCCCTAGGGCCATGTCTTCCATTATCCAGTTATCTTTCTTTTGTGTCTCCCAAGGAACTGGCTGGATCAGCCACATACCTCAGTGAGCAGTACGCACCCTTTATTATTTACCAGTTAACTTGAAGGTCAGAGTATATGAGAGGGAGTCAGTTCCCCAAGGCAATTCTTCCAAGTACTCACCCACCAGATGCAGAAGTAAAACAAGTTATGCTTCCCTAAAGCCAGCCTTCATGGCTCCCAACGACAAGGCCCGAAGCTGGTGTGGTCAGTCTCAAGGATTACTTAGTACAGTGGGTGGAGGATCTTCTCGTGCAGCCCTTGTTCCATTTTGAATAGGGCAAAGGCCAAGGAACTCATCCACAGGGGATGGGCAGGGACCAAAGGCCAGATGCAGAATTGGAAATCCATTGGTCCCCAACCAAGGTACAGAGAGTTCTGGTCCTAGTGGATATGGGCATTGAATATTCTTTCTTGTACAGAATTTCAGAGAAGTTCTCTGGAAACCCAGTAGTCTTTGATGGCTACAGGGGCAAAGCATTCAAGTAAAACTGACAGACATCCCTCTGGGGATAGGCCATCTGCCACTGCAGACATAGAGGGTTTATGTATCACCCATCCCTGAGTATATCTTAGGGGTAGACATTTTGCAGGGTTTGTGGTTGAACACCAAGGCAGAAGAGCTTCACCTCCAAGTGTGGGTGGTAAAGGCCATGGTGCAGGGACATGCTTTGCATGCACCTTTGGAGCTGCCCCCTCCCCAACAGATCATGCACACTAAACAGTACAAGCTGCCAGGGTCCCATGAGGAGATAACTGGAACAATATGAGAACTGGAAAAGGTGGTAATAGTATGCCCTACCCACAGTTTATATAACTCCCCAGTGTGGCCAGTGAGGAAATCAGATGGCACCTGGTGAATGATGGTTGACTATCAGGAATGAGATAAGGTAGTGCCACATTTGCATGCAGTGGTCCTGACAATGGTGGACCTGATGGATTGCCTGAGTCAGGAGTTGGGGACCTATCATTTTGTTATTGATCTTGCTAATGCCTTTTTCATCATTGACATAGCCTCAGAGAGCCAAGATCAGTTTACATTCATGTGGAAAGGCCAATAGTGAACTTTTATGGTTCTTTCCCAGAGCTACTTGCATGACTCATGCTGTGCCATGGACTGATGGTAGCAGACTTGGCATAATGGTCCCGTCCTGAAAGTATATGAATGTACCATTACATTGATGATATCATGTTAACTAGTGACTCTCTTGCAGATCTAGAAGGCGCTGTTTTGCTCTCCTAACCCACCTGAAAACATGTCGTTGGGTGCTCAACAACCAGAAGCCGCAAGGACCTGGCTTGTCTGTCAAGAATTTGGGGGTTGCTTAGTCCGATAAGGCAAAGGTTATTCCCAGTGCTGTTATAGATAACATCCAAGACTACCCTGTGCCTACCACTGTTAAGCAATTACAAACTTTCCTTGGACTCCTGGGATATTGGAGAGCATTTGTGCCCCATTTAGCCCAACTGCTAAAACCCTTGTATTCCTTGGTTAGGAGAGTGGCTCGTTGGAACTGGACAGAGGGGGCCCAGGTGGCCTTTGACTCCAAGCACACCATTAAAGTGGCTCAGGCTCTGCATGTGTTTGACCCAGCCCAGCCTGGTGAGCTGGATGTACACGTAACTGCAGAGGGCTTTGGGTGGGGCCTATGGCAGCATTCTGAGTGCTTGTGGCAACGCATAGGCTTCTGGCCCCAATTATGGAAGGGGGTTGAGGTCCACTATTCTTGGGTAGAAAAATAATTGGTGGCTGTGTACACTGCCTTTTTGGCAATTGAAAGTGTTATAGCTACTGCACATGACTGTACTGATCATGTATCCTATCACAGGATGGGTGCATAATTGGGCCATAAAACCACATAGTGGAACTGCCCAAACACCTACATTGGCAAAATGGGGGAGTGGACATATTTGCAACAATGCAGTGTTCTGAGCAGTAGTCCCTTGAGAGTGGAGCTCCAAGAGGTCTTTGGACCTGTGACTTATATGGCTATAGAGGAGTGAACCTTCCAACACTTGGACAGTGAGCCAGAGGCCAGCCCGTTCAAGAAAGGACAAGCGCTCATTCCAGGAGATGCTTGGTGTACAGCCTTTGCAATGAACTGCTGTCACCTTCCATTCTTTCACTGAGACCATTTGGTATGATACTAGTACGAAGCAAAGCAGCCAATGGGTGGAACTACAGACTATAATATGGTTAGTGGTTACTAATGAGCCATCCCCATTGGTAGTTTGTACTGACAGTTGCACGTTATTCAGAGGCTTGATGCTCTGGATTGCCAGTTGGCATCTTAACCACTGGATGGTTATGCACTGACCACTCTGAGTTCAAGCCATGTGGCAAGACCTATGGACCCTAGGGCATCAGAAACAGGTGATGGTATATCACATCACAGGACATGCTCCTTTGGTTCATCCAGGTAATGATGAGGCAGATACCTTGGCAAAGTTGAGATGATTAGAGACTGCTTCTGTCAGAGATGTGGCACAATGGTTGCACTGGTGCCTCCTCCACGCAGGACAAAAGACTATGTGGGCAATGGTAAAGTCATGGAACTTGCCTATCACTTATGCTGATGTGCTTGCAGCTTGCAAGCAACATGCTGTCTGTTCTAAGGAACATCTCCAAAGGCTGATGTCCTCAGATGGGCAGGTTTGTGCAGAACTGAGTTCCTCGGACTCAATGGCAGATAAACATAATAGGACCCCTGCCCAACTTCAAAAGGTATTGATATGCTGTGACTGGTGTCGATGCTGCAATGGGGTTTTCAACTGCATG
Source organism: Lyroderma lyra (assembly GCA_004026885.1). Taxonomy (NCBI): domain Eukaryota; kingdom Metazoa; phylum Chordata; class Mammalia; order Chiroptera; family Megadermatidae; genus Lyroderma; species Lyroderma lyra. The sequence continues at coordinate 29,616 of PVJL010010157.1, read as the reverse complement.
TCCTGCCTGTCTCCCAATTCAACGTGAAGTACTACATGCACCGAAGCACCTCTGTGTTGCATACAGTCACCTGTTGCACATTGAAAGTGACAACAGCACCCATTTCACAGGTGCCCAAGTACAACTGTGAGCTAAGGACATGGGGATAGAATGAAAATACCACATCCCTTACCATCCACAGGCAGCAGGGATCATTGAACAATACAATGGATTGCTCAAACATGGATTGCACCAGTCCAGAGAAGCCCAGTCCCTGGCAGAATTGACAAAATGGCTGTGGACTGTGCTACAGACTCTAAATGAATGGAGCAGGCAGGGTGGCCTGGCTTTGATAGAGGCACTCCTGCACTGAGCAGCAGCTCTATTCAATTGCAGATACAAACCAAAGATGAATTGCTAAAACCTGGCTTTGGGCTACAAAGCAACATCTTGCTGCTGGCCCCTACTGGTCTACCCAGGGGACAATGGGTTACTTGAACTTGTCCTTGAACTATACAAGCCCTTCGTATGATATAGGTAGCTTTGTTGGCCCCTTGGAGAAAAGGTTTGGAGAGTAACTTACAGATAACCCCTTGGGTGACTGGATAATCACCCCCTTACGTTGAAGTATAATATACCCTGGAGGGCTGGATGGGGCCACATTGCTGAAAGGAATGATTGTTATTTTCTTATGGCCTGTTATGAGTTCTCCCATTTCTTTGAGTGTTGAATGCACTGACATGACTGTGCAAACCAAGCAGGTTTTGTACGCGCCCCCAGGGAGGCTGCCCCTGCCACTGTACTGTTGGCTGAGAAAACACTTGCATGTATTCTCCCAGAGTGCAGAGACCTGCCTTTCCTAGTACCTATAACTTCCCTTTCTTTTCACCTTTAGTGTTGTGTGGATCAACACCTTAGTGGAATGGATGCATACTCTGGCAATGGTGTCCAACCAGTCAGCATGTTGGATTTCTACCGAGTTGCCACTCTCTGTGACTGGTGGCCTCCATGGAAGATAAAGCCAGCTACTGTCCAGAATTGGACTCGACTCTGCCACTAAGCTGTTAATGATCCCACACCTGTGTTTGGAATACGACCAGGCAGCAAATCTTGGCTCTAGCCCAGGAGCAAATAAACAAGACTTGCACCTGGCTTGGTTATTCTGTATATGATGGCCTGGGATGGCTCACAGCTGAAGCCATGGAACTTTCTGTTCAGATGCCAGTATGCATAACCCACACACTAGAGGGAGGCATGAATGTCGGCTAGACTCCCTCTGATCTCTGTAATGTAATCTCAGGGGATGCCATTATGCTCTGGGATTGTCCCCCTAGCTGATACAACGCCTACCATGTCCCATGGACAATCATATAGGTGTGTAGACAGCATGGCTGGTTCCATCTGCCTATAAATTGGACCAGCTATTGTACCTGGGGATGGTTATACATCCTAGGTCGAGTCCTCCCCACTCTGGTTAGCAAATCCAGTAACTGGGGAACATTTAAGGGTTGCAACAGGATGAAGTGCATGGTGGTTCTATCCACTGGTTATATTTTCCCTCAAGGAGCTATTATAGTAAATCAACAAGAGATAACTGTTTTGTCTTTGCATACAGCTTGTGCCCTTGATGAAACTTGCAAAGTGTTATCCCTTTTGAATGCAGAAGTCTATCAGATGCACAAAGTTGTGTTGCAAAATCACATGGTCTTAGATAGTCTTACTGCTTCCCAAGGTGAGGTTTGTGTCTTGATTGACACCAAGTGTTGCATATATATCCTTGATGAATAGCATGATGTTAGTTAAGCATTAAAAGCCTTAGCTGCAGAAACTCAAAAACATTGAGTGCCTAACAGGGGATCCTCTCCAAAAATGGTGGGCTTCTTTCACTAACAAGTGGCATATTGCTTTGATTATCCTCTTTACTATTGCTTGCGTTATTATAGTTTGTTGTTGTAGTTTGTATTTTTGCTGTGGTGTTTAGATACAATGTACCACACTCCTTGCACTGGGAACCTCACAGAAGACATTTGTTATGTAGATTGTGAGAAAAGAAACCCTAAAGGGGTGGACTGTGGGGAAAATGGTGTGAGTCAGGCTCTCTCGCCATGCACATGCCATAATGATGCATACCTCTTATGTAACCATGACCTGCACTTTCTCAGGTGGCAGCCATTTTGTTGTTGTGCACCTCCTGAGCTCACTTCTTGGCTGCCTGCTACTTTTGTTCTCCTGCATAAGGGGAGGGGACTCTCTGGGAGACATTCTCTGTGCTAACTCCGGCTTGCCATTTCGTTTTGCTGCTCCACTTCTGGAATAAGGCTATGTTCAAGTTGTCTGTAGCTCCTCAATTCTTATTTGCTCAGCCCAGATCCAGTGCAAACCTCTCTGGCCTAGGACATTTTCAATACATCCACCCACCACAATAAAACACTGAAAGGTCAGAAAAAGTGAGGCAACTGAAAAAGAAAAAAGGGAAGAGAGCAGTGAGGAGATGGGGCTGCAAACGCCCAGGGATGACAGAAGAAAGACCGAGGAGGGGCCATGGGAAATAGGCTGAAGCACAGCACAATATTGGGCAGGCAGAGAAACGGACAATGGAAGTCCCAAGAGGGGACACAATTAAGCCAAGCCTGAGCTGAGAAGCGCTAGGGCCCAGCCAGTGTGCCATGCCCTGGATATGATAAGGCCTGAATAAAGATGTGTTAAAGTGCTCAGGGTAAAAGCAGGGACCCAGACAAATGTGGCCTGAAACTAGGAGCTGACAGGCACAAGACTTCCCCACAAAATGGACTTTGATGAGTTTCAGATCAAGTGTTGACAGCCAGGGGTCACTGACAAGAACAAAATATGATTCCAGGTGAAACACGGGCTCGAGAGAAGGGAGAAAGGTGTTGCTGATGGTGTACAACTGCCTCTGTGCCCTCCTGACAAAAGGCCAAGCTTGCTTTGTAGCACAAATGTCCCCCACCCCTAGCTCTTGTGCACTCCTGACAAAAAAGCAAGCATATGCTGCAGAATACACCCGCGCCAGCCCTGGGTGCTCCTGATGGAGGGACAGGCCTGTTTCACAGCTGAGCCAGCACCCAGCATAATGAGCAACCTGGGAACAAACAGCAGCAATGAACAGCCTTGCCTTCAGTGCTGGGCAGAAACTGTGAACATAGAGCCTAGCTGTTTCCCTTTGCCTCCCCCTAAACTTCCATTACCCTGTGCTGAAAAAAAGCTCTGAGCCCTCCCCAACGAACACTGCCCCTGCAGGAACCAGTGGGGTGGGGGTGGGGTTAGAGAAACTGTAAAACAAAGGCACAGCAGCCACTATCTGCACAGATTTCAGAGGCAGAGAATATCATTGTCCACCACATTTTCCCAAAGAAGTGCATCAAAACCAAGGCAACTGAGTCAAAGAGGAGAAGCTCACAGCCCATGAAAGCTTCAAGAGTGAGAAAATCTAACAATCAAGAGAAAATACTGTAAGACACTGCAGCACCAACTGGGAAGTGAAAGAAGGACCTCTCCATATCTGCCAGGGGGAAAAAGCCCTTATGCTCAGGAAGAGAAAAACACCCACTAAAATGAACTCCCTCGAGAACAAAGCATCTCAGAAAGAAAATGGAAAACCTCCAGAAAAGAAATTTATAGATTTGAAAATATATGATCTAAGTGACACAGAATTCAAGACCATACTCCTAAAAATACTCAGAGAACTCAGGGGATGCTGGCTGAGTACTCAGACCCAGATAAATGATCTTAGAAAGGAAATCTCTGAACAAAAGGAACATTTTAACAAAGAGATTGAAACTATAAGAAAGAAGTAAATAGAAATTTGGAAGATAAACAATGCATAATAAAATAAATAAAGCATGAACTAACTAGCATAAAAAGAAGGGCCAACCAGATGGAGGAATTAGTGACACCGAAGATAGAAACATGGAAATTGAACAGAAGGGAAAAGACAGAGAATTGAGAATTAAAAAAAAAAAATACACACACACACACACACACACACACACACACACACATATATATATATATATATGAATTATCTAACTCCATTAGAAAGAACATTAGGATAATAGCAATATCTGAAAAAACAGAACAAAATTCTAATGAAAACTTAACCAAACAAATAGTAGATGAAAACTTTCCAGCTCTATGGGAAAAACTGAAACTCCAAATTCAAGAAGAAAACAGAACCACTAGCTACCTGAACTCCACCAGACCTTCTACAAGGCACATTATATTGAAGATGTCAAAAATCAAAGACAAGGAAAGAATTCTCAAGGCAACCAGGCCAGTATATATATATATAGGTGTATATATATATACACCTTCAAAGGAAAGCCCATCAGGCTGTCATCAGACTTCTCAGCAGAAACTCTTCAAGCCAGGAGAGAGTGGAATCATATATTAAAAATATTAAAAGAAAAGAAACTACCAGCCAAGAATAATCTATCCAGCAAAGTTATCCTTTAGATATGAAAAAGGAATAAAGGCCTTTGCAGACATACAGAAGCTGAGGGAATTTGCCAACACAAGGTCAGCACTCCAGGAAATAATGAAGGAGGCTACTCGATCTGAAACAAAAAGCTTAAATAAGTGGCAAAATGTTTGGACAATAAAAACGTAAAAAAGGAAAGAAGTAAAGGTTTACATTCCCAAAAGAGAATAGAAATTAAAAGTACACTTAAGAAAAGGAGCCACTACATATATGAAAATTTCCTTTTCACAAACCTCATGGTAACTACTCAAAACAAATAGGAAAAAGCCCAGAACCAAGAAACACAAACAAAAGAAACAGAAGGAAAAATCATAGAACACCATCAAACAAAAAACTAGAAGAAAAAAAAGAAATCAAGATACCAAACAACCAATAACCAGAAGAAAAAATGGCCATAAGAAATCTTCATATATCAATTTCACCTTAAATGTAAATAGACTGAACTCACCAATAAAAAGGCACAGAGTAGCTGACTGGATTAAAAAACAAAACTCAAGACCCTATAAAATGGCGACGTGAGAGGGACCTCTGGAAAGCTCCTCTGGAGATTACAACTAAAAATACCTATACCTCAACCAAGGGTTCTCTACATATCACACAATCACAGCTAAGAAACCCACTTGTGGCATTAAGGTACCTACAGGTGGGCAGAGGGATAAACAAAGCAGAAATAAAGGGAAGAGTGGAAACTCAGCTGTGCAGATCCCCGCTTGGAAATCTACCACTGGGGAGAGAGGAGGAAGAACACAGTGAGAGAGCACTCCAGGCCACACTCTGTCCACAGGACACAGGAAAAGGGGCTCACATGTAGGGCATGAGATGCTGCACCCATCTCACTTTGGCCCCAGGAGGTTCAGACTGGTCTACAAAACACAGCGGCTGGACTTCCCTCCAGTTCCCAGAGAAAGGAAAATGACTGGGTGGTGAGAAGCTACAGCACAAACACTCTGGCCAGGAAGAAGAAGGAGAAAGGGGACTTCATGCACATTTCTCAGCTCACAACCAGAATGGTTTGAAAGACCAGCATACAGGACACTTAACCCCAAAGCTCAGGGCAGAATCTGTGTGCAGGGCAAACCCAAAACAGAAAGGTGAAATCATGCCCAAACTCCCTGCACGACCCCCAGAGGCACAGGAAGAAAACAAAGCCACAACACCTCCCCCCCCCACCCCAGACCTCTGCTGGCCCAGTATCAGAAGAGAACACCAAAGAAAATACAGCTGAGAGGGTCTAGGGAGGCTGCAAAAAATGAGAAACCAGAGAATTAAAGAGATGGGGACAGGTGACCCATCAGAAACTGAGCTCAAAGCAATGATTATAAAAATGCTTAAGGAACTGAATGATAATTTCAGCAGAGAGATTGCATCAAAGAAGACTTACAAACCATTATAAAGTACCAGAGAGAGATAATGACTACATTAACTGAAATGAAGAATGGAATAAAAGTCACTAAACTAGATAAAATGGAAGAGCAAAGCAGTAATTTGCAGGAAGAGCCAGCAGAAAACACCCAGCCAGATCAATTACAAAAATAGGAGGATGCATTGAGATTCCTCAGGGATTATATCAAATGTAAATTACATATCTAATAAAAGGCAAAGACACAAGATTTTTTTCTTTTTATTCCTAAATTTATTGGGGTGACATTGATTAGTAAAAATTACGTGGGTATCAGGTGTACAATTATACATTACATCTTCTATGTGTTGTATTATGTGTTCATCACCCAGAGTCAGTTCTCTTTCCATCACCATATATTTGTGTCCCCGTCCCTTTTTCCCTACCCACCTCCCCCCTTACCCTAAGGTAACTACGAAATTACTGACTGTGTCCATGAGATTTGTTTCTTTGTTTCTTTCAATTCTGTGTTAAAAATCAAACTAAATTTCTCTATCCCTTTCCATTATTTTACCCACTCTCCCATCGCTCCTCCCATCTTAAAGAAGGCCCTCTAACATTTTTTGTAGTACTGGTTTGGTGGTGATGTAGTTCTTTAACTTTTCCTTATCTGAGAAGCGCTTTATCTGTCATCCAGTTTTGAATGCTAGCCTTGCTGGCAGCATTATTCTTGGTTTTAGATTCCTGGTTTTCATCACATTGAATATTTTCTGCCAATCCCTTCTGGCCTGTAAAGTTTCTGAGAATCAATTGGGTGTCCCTTTATAAGTTACTCCTTGCATTTCTCTTGCTGTTTTTAGAATTTTCTTTTTCTTTAACTTTTGCCCTTTTAATTATGATGTGTCTCGGTGTGTTCTTATTTGGTATCATCTTGCTTGGGATTCTCTGGGCATCCTGGACTTGTATGTCTATTTCTTTCACCAGGTTAGGAAAATTTTCATTTATTATTTCTTCAAATAACTTCTTGATTCCTTGTTTTTCCTCTCTTCCTTCAGGAACACCTGTGATTCTGACATTCTTCCACTTAAATTGTCCCAGAGGAATCTCAAACCATCCTCATGTTCCTGGATGCTCATATCTATTTGTTCTAAATGGATATTTTTCTGCTGGCTTTTCCTGCAAATCCCTGCTTTGTGCTTCTATTTTATCTAGTTTAGTGACTTTTATTCCATTCTTTATTTCAGTTAATGTAGTCATTATCTCTCTTTGGTCCTTTATAATGGTTTGTAAATCTTTAATGCTTGCTATCTCTCTGTTGAAATTATCATTCAGTTCCTTAAGCATTTTTATAATCATTGCTTTGAGCTCGGTTTCTGACATGTCACTTGTCCTCATCTCTTCAATTCTCTGGTTTCTCATGTTTACAGCCTATCTGGACCCTATGAGCTGCAGTGTCTTTGTTTTTCACTGCTGATACTGGGCTGGCAGAGGTCTGTGGGGGAGGGGTGTCCACTACCCATTCCATATTCCCTTTGCTCTCAGCAGGGTGATTCTTTAACTGGAATGATTTTCCTGATTCCTGAGTGAGGTATGTGTATTGAGCTCTGTAACAGAGTCCAGCCACCAAGGTCAGAGGCAGTAAGAACTGACATAGATTTCAGTTCATCCTTATGGGTTCCAGCTTGTGCTCATGCATTCAATCTTGGTTTTTTCCTAGTTTTATTGAGATATAATTGACTATGGGTTCAATTTTGTCCTTGACATTTCTTTACTTTATATCCATTTTCCATTCTCCACTTTCTGCCTGTAGACTTCAAGCTCCAGCATCAGATGGGAGGACCACAGGCTAACAGAGACTGCTTAAGCAAGTCCTACCATTGTGTAAGTTCAAATCCTGTAGCAAATGCTTAACAAATACATACCTCTGATTGAACCCTATTAACATGAAACATTATAAATATTCCCTTTAAACTTAAGAACAAAACCAAAATCTGAACTATCACTACTTTATTTAATATTGTATTACTGATTCCTGCCAGTGAATTAAGAAAAGAAAAATAATTAAAATATATTAGAAATAAAACTGATGTCATTCGCAGATGACATGATTATTTTTGTAGAACTGATAAACTATTAGAACTAATGAAGTTGTTCAGCAAAGCTGTTAGATGTAAAACTCAAATACAAAACTGATTGCCTTCTATACCAGCATCAAAAAATGATAAAATGTAATTTTTTAAAAGATAACATTTAAGATAGCAATAGAAGCTAAGATCCTTTGAAATAAATCTAACAAAAAACTCATAAGATATTCATAAAGTAAAATTATAGAATTTAAATGAAAGACATAAAAGATGAGAAACAAATGGTAAGATATGCAATATTTATAGATGAGAATCCTCAGCATCATAAAGATAAAGTATCCCCAAATTGATCTATAAATTTAATGTAATTTTAATCAAATTCTCAACAGGATCTTTCATGGAACTTGACAAACTCAAACTTAAAATTCATAAGAAAAGTAGATGACCAGGAACAGCCAAGGCAATTTTAAAAAGAAGGAAAAAAATTCTTTCAGGTATTAGAACCAATTATAAAGCTATAGTAATTTAAATTATTATTTGCACAAAGCTAGATTCATAGGCCATGAGAATAAAATAGAAACAGGCCCACATATAGTTTCAAATTTGGTATTTGACAAAAATGACATTCTAAGTGAGTCTGGAAAGGTTGAACTATTCATTAAATGGTACTGGAACAGTTTACTAAATATGAAAAAAAAATTTTAAAACATAATCATACCTCACTTTATACAAAAGAAATAATTTCAGTTGATTAAAGAACTAAATGTGAAAAACAAAACTTTGAAATGATATCTTAGATACTAAAATTTTAAAACTTCTGTATGAAAAAGACAGAAAAACAAAGTGACAAATCAAGCCACATCATTTTTGTAAAAAGTTCTCACCTTTAGGGATTAAGAAGTACAAGTTGGTATTTACAAAATAGTCATGGTGATGTAAAGTACAGCATAGAGAATGTAGTCAATAATATGACAATAACTATGTATGGTACCAGGTAGTTACTAAACTTATTGGGGGATCACTACATAAATAATATAAATGTCTAACTGCTATGCTGTGCACATGAAACTAAAAAAGAAAAAAATAGTCATTGGCTACTCACTGAAAAAAAAAAGTTTTCACCTTTGAAATATACATACTATATTTATGAATTAAATGATAGGATATCTGGGACTTGCTTCAAAATAACCCAGAAAGTAAGAGAAGAAATTGGTGGAGGGTGGCGAAGGCTGGGGAGCATGTTGAGTATAAATCAAACAAGATTGGCTGGAAGTTGATAATTGTTAAAGCTAGGTGATAGGTACATGGAGGTTTGTTACAGTATTATCTCTAGTTTGTTATCATTTAAAATTCTCCATTAAAAGAAGTTTTGTAAAAAGAGGAAAATAGATGATGCTTAAAACAAAGTCAAGATACAAAACGGGAGAATATTTTTGTAATACATATAACATAAAGCAGGGGTCCCTAACCCCTTGGCCATGAACTGCTACTATTCTGTGACCTATTAGGAGTGGGGCCAGGAGCTGAGTGGCGGGCAAGTGAGCGAAGCTTCATCTGTATTTACAGCCACACCCCATGGCTCACATTGCCTTCTGAGCTCCACTCCTGTCACCTTAGAGAATAGAGTCAATAATATGGTAATCAGTGGCAGCATTAGATTCTCATAGAGGCACTAACCCTACTGTGAACTGCTCATACAAGGGATCTAGGTTGTGTGCTCCTTAGGAGAATCTAATGCCTGATGATCGGAGATGGAGCTGAGGTGGTGATGCTAGTTGCTGGGTAGCGGCCACAAATACAGATTAACCTTAGTAGAGAGGTTTGACTGCACAGAGACCATAATAAATCAATTGCTTGCAGACTCATATCAAAACCCTATCAGTGAGTGGCAAGTGACAATTAAGCTGCATCTGGTGGCAGGATTTATAGTGGCAAGTGAGTTGTATAATTATTTCATTATACAAGATCCAGCAGAAGTAACTCCCTTTTTTATGAGTTGGTAATATACCAAATATTTTACTAGAAAATCATAAGCATGTAATTCTGCATGTCATCCTTGCACAGGGGCCATGTTAATCTTCTCTGAATCGTTCCAATTTTAGTATATGTGCTGCCAAAGTGAGCATCCTAAGCATATAATTCTGTAACACAACAATATTTTAACTACCTAAAAAAGGACATTACTTCTGCCCGACCCTGTATGTTATAGTATAATAAAAATAATAGAAATAAAGTACACAATAAATGTAATGCACTTGAATCATCCTGAAATTATCCACCTCCACCCCCAAGTACATAGAAAAATTGTCTTTCACCAAACTGGTCCCTGGGACCAAAAGATTGGGAACCACTGACATAAAGGATTGGGAATCTCAACATATAAAGAATACCACTGTATCAATAAGAAAATGACAAGCAAGCTATTAAAACAATGGCCAAAGATTTAAATAGGTGAGTCACAGAGGAAAAAAACCCAAATGGGCAATAAACATATGAAATATGTTCAAAGATCAACTGCTCTTGTAATCAGAAAAATGTAAATTAAATATAATTTTACACACAGCAGACTGGCAAAAATTTAACATGTATAAAAGTCTGAAAACACTAAGTGATGGTGAGGAAATGAAGCTGTAAAAGACTTCAGATGAGTAATTTGAACAGTAGGTTGACAATACATAGGATAATTGACTATGTATCTACCCCCAAACCCAAGATTCTACCTATCATGTAGCCACATCTACCTTGGAACAACTTTCCCAAAAGTACCTAAGTAAACACGTACATGCATTTATTGCAACACTGTAATGGTGGAAAAAAGTGAAAATTTCACTTCCATCAATTTAGGGATCAATAAATAAATAGCCACCAATAGTAATTTTTCAATTGATTCCTATATATGTGAGACTGACACACACCCTAGGATCTTGGTCTTCTTTAGTAATAAATAGAGGATGTCGAAGTAAGAAATGTCCAAACCTGTAGAGAATTTTTATGAATTTATTTGAGTCAAACTGATGACAATTGCCAGGAAAAAAAATCTCAACAGATTGAGAAAATTCTCCAGAGAATGGCAGTTTTACAGGTAATTTTATACATTAGAATAAAAGGAGGAAACATAAAAAAGGGTTACATGAAATCTATTGGTGGTAGATTAAGGGGGAGGTAGAAAGTGTTATCGTGAAATGGTGATTTTTCCCTCAGTTCTTTGTCTCTCGGAGGAAAGAATTCAGTCCAGAGACAATTTGTGAAAATATAGAAAAGTTACGTTATTATAGAAAAGTTAAAAGGTACACTTCGAGATGGTGGAGCGGGCTAACCCAAGAGTGAGAAGCAGCCCCCTCTTACATTGTTTGAGGATTTTATACCTGCAGTTGGAAGTTTCTCCCACTTTCCCTCTTTTTTGATTCATTCGAAAGAAGCAAAGCTACTTATGATTTGATAAGTGGAGCTTTTTCTCCTTTGTCCTGCATTTCTCTGATCATCTTATCTTTCCCATTTGAGGATATCTGATAATGGGCCAGGGCTGATTCCTTATTCTGCATTTCTTTCCTGAGGACTTTTTCTTTATTTTAGGGATATCTAGTCAGGGCACTCAACAGGCAGTTCTTTCCTTTGCATTCCTTTCCTCTTTAATTTAGGGATACCTGTTAATGAGCCTCCTAACAGGCAAGTTTCTTTCTTTGCATTCCTTTTCATTTAGAGGTAGCTGATAATGTACCACGACAACCCGACAACCCCTCCCCTCCTGCTCGCATCCACCGTTCTGCCCACGCTGTCAAAAGCAAAGCTGGGGAATCTCTGGGATTGGATAAAAAGGCAAAAAAGATAAACGTGTACTTGTTTATATTGGTGGGTACAAGATAGTTAATAATTAATATTTACAGCACATAGAGGTGGTATGCAGGCAACAAGACAGCAATGAGAGGTTCTGTGGTCTTGTGCTCTGGTACCAGCAGTTGTGCCTTGAGTGGCCTAGAAGAGTATTCTGACATTTCAAAGGTATGTTATCTTAGATGCAAAAAAAAAAAAAAAAAAAAAAAAAAAAAAAAAAAAAAAAAAAAAAAAAAAAAAAAAAAAAAAAAAAAAAAAAAAAAAAAAAAAAAAAAAAAAAAAAAAAAAAAAAAAAAAAAAAAAAAAAAAAAA
>PVJL010010157.1:0-17473 GCA_004026885.1 Lyroderma lyra | reverse complement strand
CACTTTTACTTAGGAATTTTTATGTTCAGACTATTCTATGGGGTTACTTTCAGTCTCTGAGTATGGAAGGCCCAGGATGCAGGCCCCCCGACCGAGCTGGTCAGGTTTAGTATGTGGCCCTTTCTTCATCCACAAGGATAAGAAAAAGGGTCTTTAGCTAAAGAATTATTTTCATTTCCATTTCATTTTATGAGAATAAAGTCACCAATGCCAATGTTAATATCTGTTCTTTTGTGGTAAAGGATATATAAATATTCATTATTCTCTTTTTATAAGTTTTTAATGTTTCATAATAAAATATTTTAAAACCAACAAATCCTTATTCTTTTTTATTTGTCCCATGCCAAATGATAGGTGAGACCTTTTTATGTTGTTTCCCACTAAAATAACTATTTTGGCATAGTTTTAATAGGGCCAAAATCATACATCAACTAGACCATTTGAACATTGTTAAATATTCCTTTAAAATAATTCATTTGGAAAAATAAAGCTATGAACAATATTTTAGTTTATCTTCATCTTCATTGGCATTTATGAGAGCCTAGAACCTCATAAATGTGTGATCATAAAACACTTTGAGTTTTGGCATAGTTCAACATTCAGACAAGTGAGAAATTTTCTCAACAAACAGACCACAAACAAAAGTATGGATGAGGAAACGGGGGTAGAGCACAGGGTGACTCAGGTGTGGAGACTTCTACTTTCTCAGTGAATATCTATTTTATTATTGTGGTTGCAAGCAGTTCTAAGATAATGCTGTTATTTTAATGTTAATTTTGAGCATTATCTTGCTTTTGTATTAATTTAAAAAACAATTTATTAGAATGACTAGTACCTCCTTGAAGAAAACACCCCTGGAGGTTACTGGAGCCCCAATTACCAGGTCTTAAGAGTTCCAGGGGTATAAACAGAAATCCCTGAGAAGATAGACCTCAATGCAGTTACACTGTATAAATCAGCATCCTCAAGCAGCTTCATTATGTTTTCCCTCAGATGGTAAAAGAGTCTCCACAACCTACCCCCACATGCATAAGTATATAACCTAAGCAAACTTGGGCTTTGCAATATCAGGATCAAAGAACAAATGGCTAGGCCATAAAAGCATTATATAGTGTACCAGGAATATGCCACTTTTGCATCAGCAAAATTTCCCCCAAGAGCTCAAACCTCATTATAAGTTTAGTGGGGTTGTCATGAAACATGAAATACACATTGGATTAAAAAGGTAAGAAATGTAGCAGGGATTTTTCATTCTTCAGAATTAAAGCTTTAAATTAGATGGGGGAAGATGAATGAAACACAAGCTCTGAATTTTTTTTTTTTATGTATACACTTCAGCAGTTCCTTGTTGCCTTATCTCCTGCAGGTTGAAACTAATGAGAAACTGAATAATTTCATGTAAGTCAATAAGATGGAAATTGGATATGTTTGAAACAGTCATTCCATAAAATATGGTTGTTTTTATTGCTTTTAACTTTTGTTCGGTAGGCTGTCTTGTTAATTCAATAAAAAAATTTATGAAGGTGAATGAGTAATGTTTGTAAGTTTCTTTAAGCTTCTTGGATGGAAGGTGCTATATAAAACCAAAGTACACTATGTTGCATTATTATTTTATTTCATAAGCTCTGCAGCATAAAAAGCCACAATAAAATCTCTCAATGGTTTCAAGAGGATGAACATTATCTTCTTAGTCCTGGAATAGAACTTCAGGTTATTGTAAAGTGGCAACTTCTCTTTTTTGTTGCTGTTCAAGTTTTGTATGCTTAGAGGCCGATATTGACAGATAAAGTTTTCTTGGAGTTGTGTGGATGGAGTGTGTGTGTGTGTGTGTGTGTGTGTGTGTGTGTGTGTATGTGTATACTCAGATGGGAAATGGACCACACACAGGGTGAGTCAGACATTTGATTAAGGGTCAGTTTATGGTCAATATTTCTGGCTGCTAGTTTGCATTGCTATTTGGAAATTGGTCTATTGTTTTTTTCTTTTTAAATAAGTATTTGGGGGGCTTATTTTCAAGGTCCAAAATTTGAAAAAAATGTGCCTTGTCATCTTGTTACATCACTGAAATTTATATGTCATGCTCCAAAATTAAATTATTCAACAAAGACAAATTGAATGCCTTTCTGAAATTCTCACACTATAATCTCAAGCTGTGTTTGGTGAATTAGAAAGTGTAATACAAATTTAGTAACCTGATAGCATTAGGAGGAGATGAAGAGAGGCAATGCATATGTCTATCAAAAGTTAAGTAACTACAACAAACATTAGTATATGTCAAAAGGTGCCAAATGAATAATCTGAAGAGTAAAGTCTGTGTAGTCAGAGGCAGAAGTGGAGAAGCTGCCAAAGCATCTGGGGTAAATGGGACAGCAGAGTCATCAGATGGTGGGAAAGGGACAGCGGAAGCTGAAGGACTGGCTGGAACAGTTTTCAGGGAGGAAATGGGGGAGGTGCAGTTGGACATTTAGTTTGATAATATATTACATTGAAATAGTATCATAAATAGTTCTCCATTTTCCTCTCAATTATAATTGTCTTCAATTATTTATTTCCATTAAGTTTTCTCCCTTTTCAGTTGATGTCCTTAATTTAAGTCTCTAAATATGATTATGGATGCTTCCCAGGAGGGAGATACACAATTGATTTTCCAATAAGTACAAAAGAACAGGTGGCAACAAGCAGTCTTGGTTAATGATGGTAATGTTCAAAATATTTTATTTTATTTTATTTTACATTGAATTTTTTTCTGAATCCTTTTCATCCAACAGACTCATGACATTGTCAACAATCCTGAAACACTTTATATGTTATATGTCTTTCTAATTCGTTCCATCTTAAGAGTCTAGATCTGCAGTCAACAGTCTGAAAATTGGATTTAAAACAAAATCAGATGTAAAGAAATCAGAATCCTCATACATTGCTAGTGAGAATGTAAAAATGGTAGAGCTGCTATGGAAAACAATTTGTCCATTACTCAAAATGTTAAACACATTTTAACAGTTGCCCTATGTTCTTGCAATTCCACTCCTAGTTGTATACCTGAAAGAAATGAAAACATGAGTCCACACAAAAAAAAGTGCTCACAAATGTTTATAACAGCATAGTTCCTAGTAGCCAAAAAATGAGAAACAATCTGAATGTCTATCAACTAATGAATAGATAAAGAAGACATTGTATGCAAGGTCAGACAATTAATTTCACGAACTCATCCTAGAAAAAGTGCTGCATACTTCATTACTGAATATCACTATGGTCACCTTCAAAGTATACCCTTTGGGAAATTATGCACGAACATCAGCACCTAGTTCACTCTTCAAAGCAATTTTAGAACTCTTTTTCTGGAATGGTCATCAGAGCTGTTGTTGTACCTTGGCAATGTTATGAGACCTTTACCAAGTTGTTTGTACAGTGCTGTCAATGTAAGTGTATGGTGGCAAGTTTATGAACTTAATTGCCAGATTTTGAGAATTTGTTCTTTAAATGAGATAGGATTATAATATTACATGTATTTTTTTAAATCAAACCCACTAGATATACACGTCTAAGATATACCCAACAGTCTAGCACTTTTTAGTCTTTTTATGAGGTTTTGTATTAATACCAAAATTGATGAAATCATTGCTCAAACATTTTTGAAACTCTTATTTTGTTAGTTTTGCTTCCAAACCATGATATGTGATTTTTAAAGTATCCTGAATAGCAATGAATTTCTGCCCTTTAATGGTGATTTACTTTTCAGAAATAGTCAAAAGCCACCCATGTTTGATAAGTTAGTTTAAAAGACCAATCTGGAGAATATTTTTTAATGTCAAAATGAAATATGACTCTAGGGTAATGAAACTTTTCTTTCCCAAGTAACTCAAATTAAATTTGAAGTCACTTTAAAAATATGAGTTTCAAAAACATAATTTGAGTAGTGACAGTATTATTGGAATGAGCTTCTGGCTTCTTACCAGATGCAATGCCAGGGACTTCACACAGATTATTACGATAAGTCCTTCCAATAGTTCTGCAGGGTAAAAATTATCCATTTTACTGATAAGGAAACAAGGTCAGAGAAGCTGGACAACGTTGCCCAAGTAACCAACTGTCCTGAGGCAGGGCTGGTCCTCAGATTTCCAAACTGATGACTTTCCACGGGGCCAATTGGGTCTTAAATGCTCTCTTCTTAGTTTTAAAAGGTAGTCATTTTGTTTTATTCTAGGAGTGATTTATAATTTGTATGTCCTAATTCTACCTGCTGTGTACATGTCCAAGCTTGAAGTTGGGCCAAATCTTCCTGAAATATTTGGGGCTTTTCTGCTCTTCCAAGCCTCCTTTCTTATCTCCTCATTTCAGATACATGTTAAGTTTAACTTGGCAATAGTTGAATGCAGCACCTTTCTTCTATAGTAACACCAAGAACTTCTCATTTACCTTGTGTCAAAATTGTCACAAATTCAGTCAGTGGAATCCAAATTAATGAGGGTTTCATGTTTCCTCTGGGAATTCGTTGGAAGGCCCCTATGCCATGCACCATCCAATGCTGTGCTTTTCAGTCTATGAAAGCAGAAAAGATAGCCTAAGGGAGCAGGGCCAAAGAAAGGTATTAAGAGAATAATTTTAAAATCTGTAATAAAATTTAAATCATGAACATATAGCTAGGGGAACTGTCCATCCATGGAATGAGCACATTAGTGTAAATAAATTAAGAGTTAGAAATTAATGAGATCTATTAATTGAGTTGATTTCTGTAAGATGGTGAAATTCAAATACCATCTTCTTATTGGTTTATGGACTGCCTGAATGATCACCACTAGAACCTTTGGAAAGCAGGTTTGACTTAAACATAAGCCAACACTTAAAATCTTTTAGGAAGGTCATACTGAGGGTAGCTTAACTACCATTTGGCTTTGGAGCTGTGGGTTTCCTAGAATTAATAAGAGTAATAGTAATAGTGAACACTTACATAGTACTACCTATGTGCCAACTACTGTTCTAAGTTGACTCACTTCATCTTCATAGTTGTGCAGTAGGTTCCATTATCATCACTTGCACTTTACAATTAAAGAGATCAAAGCACAAGTACATTAAGCTATTTGCCCAGGGTGATACAGCTATTAATAGTAAGTAGTGACACCCAAATTTAAATATGTTCTAAATCACTGTACTGCCTGGCCTCTCTTTATGCTATGCTGCCCCTAGCACGAAGTGGCTTGGCAGAGGGCGCAGGGCTGGCATCTAAGGACAGTCTCTTTTCCCTGGGCCAGAAAAATTTTGCCTGGCAGTCTATTTGGAAAAACAAAAGTGTAAATCTTCTAACACAGATGATTGGAATAATTTTCCTTCTAATGAGAAAAAAAGAAACCTAAGCCTTTCTCCCCTTTCTAATTGATTCCTTTTGTAGTGGATTACATTATTATTCCCATCTTGTCCACCTTCCCCATCTCCATACCCCTTGTGGTGTAACTTTGCAATTCCTGTCACTAGAGATGGAATCTATTTCTCCAGTCCTTAACTTCAGCCTCAGCCATGTGATTCACTTTGGTCAAAGGGATCTTAGGAAAAGTGATGCAAGCAAGAGCTTAAAATGTGCTTGCATGGCTGGGCTGCTTTCCTTTTGCTGGCCATTGCCATGAGAATTATAATACGTGTTCTGGGGAGCCAGCTGGTCCAATAAGGATGGAGCAGACCTCCGAGCCAAGCCCAGCTGAGCCCAGCTTGTACCGTATGACCCCCAGCCAGCCTGTAGATGTATGAGTGAAAAGAAATGATTGTTGTTTAAGCCACTGGATTTTGAGGTGGTTTGTTTTACAGTAAGATTTTAGCAATAACTGATGGATAAACTACTCCATTTTCTTTTTTATTTTAGGCATTAATTCTTCCCACCCATGAACACAAACACATTTGCCTATATTTAATTACAGCAAATACTCACAGCCATCTTTCCCTCTTCCAACATCTTTCCTCCTTAATATGGCTTTATATCACCACACTCATCTTTTTGTTTTCTCCTTAGTACTTCTGACACACTTCTACCTGATCCACAACTGCTTTTGTGATGGAATTCATGACACTGTGACCCTGGAGCCACAACTGATCACCGTTCCTCTTTACTCTTAGGCACACTGTGATTTTACTGGTTAAAATAATCCAAACAAGTATGTTCAAGAGGAAAATACAGAGGTCAGTTTTCAAAAGCCAACAACTCACCCATTCTCTTAGTTTAAAAAGTGCTTCCAAAGGACCATATGTGATTTCTGAGTGGTCTAGATTGAATTAATTATCACCTGTTCCTTTTTAGTAAATATGCCTATAACAGTCATTTACATTTTGGTGGAAACTTAAGTCACTCTTCTAAAGGGATATTATATTTAAGTCACTCTTCCAAAAGTGTTTATATTCCATTGGTATTGAAATAATTTCAAACACACTCATAAAAGTTGCAAGAGTATTATAGTAAAATTCCAAACTCCCTTCACCCACATTCAACAATTAAAATTTTGCTACATTTGCTTTATTATTGTCTTTCTTTTTCTTTCTCTTTATTTTTTTTCCTGAACCATTTGAGAGTAAATTGCAGACCTCATGCCCTTTTGCCCCTAAATTCTTCAATATACATTTCCTAAGAACAAGGACATTCTCTTACATGATCACAGATAAATTATTTAAATCAGAAAATTTAATGTCGAAATAATGCTACAATCTGATAGTCAATCTGTTTATAAATTTTGCCAGTTGTCCCAATAATATGCTTTATGGCATTTTTCCCCTTCTTTGGATTCCCTGAATTCAATTCAAGATCACAGATTGCAATTAGTTGGCACATCCCTTAAGACTCTTTTGATCTGGAGCAGCTCCTTAGCCTTTCATTGGCTTTTGTGACATCAACACATTGGAGTTGTACAAGCCAGTTATTTCCTAAAATGTCTTTCAGTTTAGTATTAACTGAAGTTTTCTCATGATTAGAGTCAAGTTATCCATTTTTAGCAGGAATAGTACATAGATGGCATTTAGATTTGAAATTCTAATTTTGATAAAGACAATATGTCATAATTATATTACATTAAAGACTCAGCTGAAGAAATATTCTTGAGGGAAGGAAAAGTTAGCTATTCTACCTATATCTGAAGCCAATATTATTTTCCTGTGGTATAGTCAATATGACCTAAGAGAATAGAATTCTTTAACAAGAGCATACTGTGATTACTGTCATGCAGTAATTACAGGAAGATTTTGGCTCACATAAAAACCTTTCTAAATTTTAAAGCCACATAAAGATGTCTTCAATTTTGTAAACTTTCTAACTCTGAACACGCCTGCTGGGGAAGGCAGGGAAGTCATTTAGGCATCAGACCAGGACTGGACTAGATGACCACTAAGGTATTTTTCTGACCCCCATGTGTTCCAAGAAGGCTACCTATATTCATTCTAGTTTTCTAATTGCAGGCAAGGACATCACTCTTTGAATGAATGAGAAAATTTTTTATTAAGAATCTTCAGATCATATGAAAAGATGCTCAATTTTGCTCAAAATTAAAGAAATGTAAATTAAAACAGCTAATGAGATTCTACCTATGGGATTGACAAAAATCTAAAAGTTTAATAACACATCGTGTTGGTGAGGATGTGGGGCAAATGACGGTCTGATGTATTACTGATGAGAGCACAAAATGGTATATAACCTCTTTGGAAGGTAATTTAGTAACAGATATCAAAATTATAAATTTATTTGCCTTTCAATGACCAGTTAAACATTGGGGAATTTATTCTACAAATGTATTTATTTGCACACAAGGAAAATTATATAAGCACAAGGTTACTCAATGCAGCACTGTTTGTAACTGCAAAAGATTGAAAACAATGCAAATGTCCATCAATAGAGATTTGGTGAAGTAAATGTTTACATATCCATCCAATGGAATACCATGCAGATGTCAAAACAGAGAGGTGGAGGGAAACTCTCTATGGACTGATTTAGAAAGGAGCTCTAAAATATAGTAACTGAAAAAAAATACAAGTTTTTATATGCAGAACAGTTATTATACCTTTGGCATAGAATGGAAACTAAAAGTCTATATGCATATTTGTTTGTACTAATTATATGTCCATATATAAATTAAGAACAGTAATGAGGGGAGATGTCTTGGCAGATGGAGGACCATGATTAGTAAGAGTTTTTCACTGTGTATTCTTTTGTACTTTCAGGTTTTTGAATCACATGAATGCATTACCTATCCAAAAACTTAATTTAAAAATAAATAACCAGAATGAACAGAAAATGGCAAAAACAAACAACAGAAAAAAATTCTGTGTTTCTTTTCTTTTTTTTTATTGTTAAATTTGTTGGGGTGACTTGGTTAGCAAAAATTACACAGGTTCCAGGTGTATAATTCGACAATACATTGTCTGTGTGTTGCATTAGATTTTCACCACCCAGAGTCAGTTCTCTTTCCATCACCATATATTTGAAACCCCATCTATTCTCTCCCATCCCCCTCCCTCCGTGCCCTCAGGTAACCACTAACCACTAAACTATTGATTGAGTCCATGTGTTTTTGTTTCTTTGTTGCTTACAGCGTTGTGTTCCACATATGAGTGAAATCAGATGGTTCTTGGTTTTTTCTGTCTGGCTTATTTTGCTTTGCATGATGGTGTCAAGATCCATCCACATTGTCATAAATAGCTCTATTTCATCTTTCCTTATGGTTGGATAATAGTTCATTGTGTATATGTACCACAGCTTCTTTATCCAGTGGCCAAGTCATGGAAACAGCCAAAGCATCCTTTGTTAAATGATTGTTTTCTTTCTTATACACCTAGTTATGAACTCCAGGGGCAACTTTAACTGACTAGTGCAGGAGTATGAAATCCTATCTTCTTGCCTCTGGTCTGAACAAATTTGGAGGTATAATTTATGTTCCAAAGCTGTCCACACACCTAATCCTATTACCAGTTTAGTTGACATAAAAGTCCTGCCCCTATGGTCTAGTATTTTAAAAGACTGCATAATGGAATTAACAGTGTTTCAGGTAGATCAATACAGTAATAATAAAACAAAACAAACAAACAGAAAAACTTCCCATATCATCTTGGGTTATCTGCTAACCTGAAGCATGAGATTTGATTACCCTTATCATTATGTCATTAAAGTTCAAAGTAGAATGTAGTTAATTTAACAACTGCATATTTGCATTTCTCCTCATAAAAACTCATTTTTTTTTCAAATATAACACATCTTTGCTCTTACAAAAGGACCAGTTTCCTGAGCAAAATTTTCTCTTTTCCCCTCTCCATGAGCATCGCCTTGGTATTCAGAGTTTTCCCATAGGTAAGGGCTTTGGTTAACTGATCATTTTAAGAAACATCCACAGTGCAGCAAAAGTCAGAGATAAAAAGGATTAACATTTAGATTAGAGGTCAGCAAACTGTAGCCTACAGACACAAAACCTACTGTCTGTTTTTGTACCCAACCTCCTCATCCCATCCTTCCCCACCCCACTCCCATGAGCTAAGAAATAATTTTTAAATTTTTAAATCATTGAAACATTAAAACATTATTTTGTGACACATTGAAAATTATGGGAAATTCAGATATTAATGTACATAATGTTTTAATGGAATACTACCTCCCTCATTTGTTTACATTTTGTCTATGGTGGCTTTCAGTTGAGTTTTTGCAACAGAGACAACTATCCTTAGCAATGATCTTCTGTGATAGGCCAAATAATCCCCCATCTTCCAGCCTTATCCCTGGAATCTGTGAATATGGGACCTTACATGGCAAAAGGGGCTTAGCAAATGTAATTAAGGTTACTGGACCTTGAGATGAGATTACCTTGGAGTATCCAAGTAGGCCTAATATAATCATATGAACTCCTAAAAGCAGAGAATTTTCTCCAGTTGGGGTCAGAGAGATGTGACAAAATGAAGTTAGAGATATTCAGTATGAGAAGGATTTGACATGTTATTGCTTTTCTGAAGATGGAGGGAACAATATGACAAAAAAAATGCAGGCTGCCTTAAGGAGCTGAGAGAATCTGACAGCAACCAAGAAACTGGAGGCATCCAACAACACTGAAATGGATTGTTCCAGCCTCCTGAATGAGCTTGGAAGCAGATTCTGCCCCCAGAGACTCCAGGAACAGGGCTATGCCACCATCTTGACTTTGTTCTTTTGTGACACTAACCAGCTGACCCTCATACTGCTGAACTTCCCACCAAAGAACTGTGAGGTTATAAATGAATGTTGTTGTAAGCCACTAAATTTGTAGTAATTTGTTTTAACAGCAATAGGCAACTAATACATCCTCAGAGCCTAAAACATTTATAATCTGGCCTTTTGCAGGGAAATTTTGCCAAACCCTGATCTGAATCCTTGCTCTCCAGATTGTGGGTCCTCAGACCAACAGCACCGGTGTCACCTAGAGCTTGATAGAAGTGCAGAATCTCTTAATTAATTTAGATAGAGGGAATTTCTCCACAATGTATGTGTATATCAAATCACCATAATGTACACTTAAATATCTTACAACTTATATGTTAATTATACTGTAATAAAGGTAAACCATTAACATATTAAAAGAAAAAAATTTAAATAAAAAGCCTCAATGCCCATATGATATATACCATTATACGTGTTCACCCAATTTAAAAAAAAAAAAAAAAAAAAAGAAAAAGAATATAAATGCAGAATCTTTGACCTCACTGAGACCTACTTTAAAGAGTCCCTAGGGTATTCTTTTGCACATTAAAATCTGAGAAGTACTAGTTTGGACTTCATCTTGCTGTTGTCTTAGCTGTTACCAAGATGTTCTTACTTGGCCTGGATAAAGAGGTGAGCAGAGATGTATACAGAAATAATGACATTAGGGAAAATCTAAAAGTTGGATTTAGGTGGATATTTCATAGTTATCATCAGAGTCACAAACACCCTCATCTTCATCCTCAGCATTATCATCACATCAAGGAAACATCAAGCACCTGTTCCTGGCCCCTCCACTGCAAATGCTTATGATATATATTACCTGGCTCTTTCAACTCCCCAGAAAACCACTGTATTATTTGCTTAGGACTGTTGTAACAAATTATTAGAATTAGATGGTCTAAAACAACAGAAATTTATTCTCACAGTTCTGGAGGCTAGAAGTCAGTAATTAATGTGTCAGAAGTGTTGTATATTTTTCCAGAGGTTCTAGGGGATAATCTGTTCCAGGCCTCTCTCCTAGATTCTGGTGGTTGCTGGCAATCTTTGGCATTCCTTGGCTAGTACTTGCATCATTTCAATCTCTGACTCCTTCTTCATATCACCTTCTCTTCTGTGTCTCTAATCTTGCTCTGCCTTTCTCTTATAAAGACATCTGTCATTGGATTTAGGGCCCACTCTAAAGAGAAGATAATCTTATTTCAAGATCTTTAACTTGATTACATCTTCAAAGGCCCTTTTTCAAAATAATGTCACATTCACTGATTTCAGGGGATACAGTGGGGTTTTATGATGTGGACATATTTTTCTGGATGCCATAATTCATCCTACTACAACCACCATTAAGTACCATAAATTGGTTAATTAAAGCTAAGATGGCTCACTACAGTGAGGAGAAACCCACCCTTAATGAGTTTTAATGAGTATCTCAAAATGGGGAAATGAGCAGAGGATAGTTAGAGGCTTTTTTTTTTTTTTTTTTTTTTTTTTTTTTTTTTTTTTTTTTTTTTTTTGCTTTTTGGTATGTGGGTAGCTCCCTGACTGGGAATCGAACCCAGGCCGCAGCGCCGACAGCACCAGCGCCAAAGCCTTAGAGGCTTTTAAAGCCTGGAGTGGATGATTTTAAGAGGAGTCTTGCAAGGTGAAATATTTGTTGGAATTGGACAGAGTTAACCACATAATAAACTTGGATTGGAAAACATTGTGAGAAGAGTCTTGATCGTAGAGTTTGTCATTTAACAGCCTGGGCTTCCACAAAAATTAACTTCTTCTAGGCCCCAGGCTGAGTCTTCTGTATAAGGAACACCTTGCTGGAAAGTACGCAAATGAGGCATTTCTAGTCATTTCTAAGAATAAGTTTATTTCACAGCTTTCTGAGAGTTCACTTTGATAGGGAAAGATGAACTTGAACAATTATCCAGGCTAAAGGAGGAAGAAATATCACAGTTTTTTCTTGGCTTGGTCCTACATTGGGTTACCTGGCCATGCCACCTCTTTGACCACAGTAAAGCAAGATTCCAATCTCTCATTATTCCATTGGAACTATTAATATATTAGATGTAACTGCGGGAAAAAAGTATGTTCTAGCCACTTATGTATGTATAGGCATCATTTTAAAATAAGAATATTAAATGATTTACTTATTATCCATTTTCTTTTACAGAACCATATTCTTTCTTTGAAAGGAACTTTGTCTTTTTCATCATTCCAACCCTTGAACTGTCTGGCACAAATAAAGTGCTTGATCAATATTTGTACGCTAGATGGAAATAGACTATAACTGTTTGGATAAATAAATTAAAATACTATAGGATATAAATGAACACAGGGGTCAGGTAGAAAGTGTCTCCTTCTTGTTTATATCTTGCTGGTCAAATAAGTCTATTTCTAGTTAAGATCTATTCAGATCCCACTGATTATCATAGTAGGAGTTTTTGGAAGAGAAAAGTGGTAATAGAAGTTTAAAATAAAAATATATAATTTTGTTCCTATTTTATTCTTAGAAGATTTAAAGTACGGTGCACTTGTAACTGCATCTAAACTGCAGGATGAAGATAAACCTCTAAAACCAAATCACAACATATATGATCTGTACTGTTTTTAATAACAACAACAAAACAGAACCCAAGTTATACAATCCTCTTTGAAGAAACCAGTATGTGTTAAAGCAGGAAAAAATATTGTAATGATTGATTTTAATTTAGCACAATTCTGTCTTTATTAAATAAAATTTTCTCTTAAAAGGAATCTAAAATATCTTGGAGAGGTTGTCAAGAGAGGAAAGACCTAAGATTTGCAGAAAAAAAGAGAGCAGATAGCATGATGTTCTTATAGGAAATTCAGAAGAGTATTATATTAAAATTGACTAATTCATTAGAAGAGCATCTCATGAGCTTATTACAAATTCTTCATTATTGCAATTCTTCCAAAGAGCTCAAAGAGCTTTTTAATGAAAAATAAACAGTGTATCTTGCTCTGATGTTTCTTAGATATTTGACTCTTTGAAAATAGAATAAGTAGATATAAAAGCCATACATATTTTCAGGTTTCCCAGTTATTTTGTTATTTTGTATGATTCAAGTAATTCAGCAATTTGTTTATTGCTATTTCATTTTGTGCCATTAAAATTTTTATCTCATACACAAAATATCTGTATTAGTGTGTGCAGAGATGATTTATTAACTTCTAACATAACTCCAAGTTTATAATGCAGTTCAATCCTTCTGTGATATTGACACTCTTCACAATTCCCTCATTCTCTGTCAGGACCATAGTTCAGTGTAAAACTGTAAATGCAAACAAAGAATTTTCTTGTTCCTCACTGCTTTGTTGCTATTGGGTCAAATCCCCAGGTATCTGATGCACATAAAGCTATTTGAAAACAAGTCTTAGTTGCAAACTTTGCCTTTAAAAAGTTTCCATTTATATCCCCCAAAATGATATACATCCTCCATTTACTTATTATTATGAAAAATTATACAACATTTGGAGACAAGGCAAAAAGGTAGGTATTACATCCTTTCAATATCATATGGAGAAGAAGACTCACCTAAAGATTATGTAGGGCAATGCACCTTGTTTGCTCACTTTGATTAAGGGTCAAAGAATACATGAAGTTACATGAAAACTTAAAGAATTTTGTCCAGTAGAATGCAAATAATTTTTGTCCAGTAGAAAAGATAAACTCAAAGGTTATCGGGTTTTGGTCCTCTAGGTAAGTTTTATATTTAACTTGGCCATTTTATCTTAACATTCCTTTATTAAATACCTATATATACCAATTTCCTCGCATGCTTTCAAACCAGTCTTAATATCTTACTGGTTCCCACATTAATTAATGAGTTAAAAGAAATTTTTGGCATATGTTCCTTTTCTATATACATAAGAGTCAGGATTTTGCCATTTGTGGAAATTATACCTTAGGTGCCACTTTACATTAACACACCTCCACTTATAGGCAAGTAAGTTCTGGACTACCCCTATGGAAAAGAATGCATATCAGAGAGAACATCAATATGAAAAACAAAATGAAAAATTACTGAGGTAAGAAAAAAATACCTTCAGTCTTCAAAGAGAAAAAAAATAAATCAGTCACCATAGAAACCAATGTGGTAATGACTTTTATTCAGCCCTTATTCTGCTCCCTTTGTTGAGAAAAGGGAAGGACTGGGTTCAAGCAGTAAGAAAAGTAAGGGGATGCATTGTTTGTAAACTAAAGGTATTTGATTCTCAAATTTGGTTACAAACCTTCTTTCCTCTCCTTGAAATCCCTGGGATTCTTTAACTAAAATATTGACAGAACTTCATTTCCTTTTTGCTCATTAAAAAAAGAAGTTAAGTCATCCTTAATTTCCTGAGGTCTGACTTTTATCTCTTTGCTTATTTTCATTTTCAAAGGTCACCCTAGTCATATTTCAGGCTTCAGCAAGCATTTGTTTATTACCCACCAGTGTCAGTCAAATGGGGACAAGCCACGTACCTCCTTCCAAGGAAGTCACAGTCTCAGAGAGAGAAAAGGCAAGGGAGCAGAGTGGAGACAGAGAGAAGGTTTGGAAGGGTATGCTAAAGTTTGTCTATGACTAACAGTATTTAAGTATGAAGTGAGAAATGAGGGTAAGGGGTTCCATCTTAAGGAGAGTTCCACCCTAATGAATAAAGACAGTGGGCTGAAGTCCACTGGACTTTCAGTTGTTTTTATAGGAAATGAGTCAGGAACCCAAGGATTAAATACCCTAACTTTAACAGCTATTTTCCCTGCCAGGGAACTACCCACATACCAAACAAACAAACAAACAAACAAACAAACAAAAATCCCAAAAAACAACAACAAAAAAGAGCCCTTAAGACTTATACCATTTATTCATTTAGTAAACATTTTTTGAGAGGTCCAAATTTATGTTCTTTTTAATTCTTTCAATTAGTAAAAAGCAATAACACACTCTTAAATGAACTGGCTTTATGTGCTAAATTTTGGCCTTCTCTATGATCTTGGGGGGTAGGAATGGGGAACCAAGCCCCAAGAGACCTACTAGTGGGACAGCCACTTTGGAGGTAAGACACATGTCAGGCCTGTGACATGATGGGAACAGAAAGCCAGCATTCCATCTGGAGCAAGAAATGTCCTTCTTGGACACAAATAATGCAAGCTCATATATCAGTATTTTATCAATGAGCTTGCCTCTCTGCCATACTCACCCCTCAAGCTGCCCGTGGGTGCCTTCCTCCTACTATTGCTTTGAAGTTCATCTTAACAAAACTATTTGTTCTGATGTAAAGGTATACAGGCTAGGAAATAAATAAAAACACAAAATAGAAATTACCCACAATACCACCTTACACTGGTCACATTCAGTATCTTGGTATAAGCCCTCCTTCTACATGTCGTTTTTTACATTACCTGTATTAGTTTGTCAGTGATGCCATAATGAATTATCACAAATTGGATGCCTTAGACAACAGAAATATATTACTTCACTGTTCTGGAGACTAAAAGTCCAGCCAAGGTCCCAACAGAGTTAGTTCCTTCTCAAGGCTGTGAGGGAAGGATCAGTTCTAGGCTTCTCTCTTTGGCTTTTAGATAGCCTTCTTCTCCATCTCTTCACATCATCTTTGCTCTTTACGTGTCTGTTTCTATGTCCAAATTTGCCCTTTTTATAAAGAGACCAGTCATATTGGATTAGGGTTCATCTTAATGACTTCATTTTATCTTAATTATCGCTTTAATATCCTAGGTCCAAATAAGGTCACATTCTGAAGTACTGTGGTGGGTTGGGATTCCAACATATCTTTTTTGGGAGACACAATTCAATGAGTAACAATACCTGGCATATAGACTAAGCTGATTATTCTGTTTGCACCCCATTTTCCACCTCTTGGTCTTGTTCTGTGCCCGGAGAGGCTGATCTCTCTGGATGACATTAATGGCCCCTCTCCCTCTGGCTTCCAGTTGGGTTGAGCTAATAGGAGACACCGACACTGGCATGGTGCCAGGAGAAAGGAGTGGGCGAAGGAGGAGGTTGCCCAAGGCAACAGTAAACAAGCTAGTGTGACAGGTCTCCCTAACCCCAGGCAGAGATGCCGCAGGCTGGCGAGTGTGATTGATGGAGGAAAAAAACTCGCCTACTCTCTTCCAGAACTTGGCAGCAAGGGAAGAGACAGATCTGTCAGTCTAAGAGGAGATTGACTGGAAAGTTGGACACTTCTGGAGTGCATGGAATAATGGGCTGGAACATTTAAATGGAAGGAGAGCAGAAACTGGGGCTTTTTTCCTCTTCCTCAGGGATCTGCCTGGATAATTGTGTTGCAGTCACCTGTGTTCCCCAAAGGATGATATTTTTAAAAAGGGAGAAGGAACTCCAGGCACAGCTGGGAATGGTCTGGCCTGGCAGAGACTGTCGGGATTATTTTTCTTTGGGTGTTTTAGAGGGAATGGGCTGTGAGGCAGAAGCCTGCCATTCTTCCAAAATTCAGTCATTTTTAAATAAAAACTCCTTTCATTTTCCACCAAATCTCTGCCTCCATAATTTGCCTATGGACAGGAGGCAGCAGGACCCCACTTGCTGTTGAGTAACAACACTAGCAGAAAAACAGAGGGCAGAATGAGGGAGAGGTGTGCTGTTTATTTGCTCCATTTCTCCCGTTCTTTGTCATTTCATACCTAGAGGTAATAAGGGTTTTCTACTGTTCCTAGTGCCTAGAAATCCCAACACTTTCTTTTGGTCTACTCAACCCCATCCATACCTCTGTAAGTTGTCTTTTTTTGTTAAATGTTCCTCAGTTAAGTCCATTGGTATGACATGAATTTCCTGTCAGGACCTTGATTAATGCTTAGACATACAACATATTTTATATAGTTGGTAAACTATTTGTTTAAAAAACAATCCAAAGAATTGGAAATAAGACAAAAGGGCAGAGACATATCCTTTCAATCTCATATTGGGAGCATTGTGTAACAGAATTATTTAATTCTCTAGGAGAATGTATCTGTGTTTGACTTTGCTATCTACTATTTGATTAGAGCCCAGACACTGGGCAGTTATAAGTTAACTTGTAGATTATTTTCATCTCGTAGAAAAGATAACTTCAAAGGTTAAAGAAGCTGTGGTACATATACACAATGGAATATTACTCAGCTATAAGAAAAGATGAAATATTGCCATTTGCAACAAAATGGATGGACCTGGAGATCATCATGCTTAGTGAAATAAGCCAGACAGAAAAAACAAAGAACTGTATGACTTCACTCATATGTGGAATATAAAACTGAAAGCAAAGAAAAAAAGAAATGAA
>PVJL010010156.1:0-51559 GCA_004026885.1 Lyroderma lyra | reverse complement strand
GAGTGTGTGAGAATGTGTGTGTGTGTGTGTGTGTGTGTGTGTGTGTGTGTGGCGATGCTGGAAGCGAGGCAGGCGCAGGTGCAGGTGGGAACGTCACCTGATCGCAGGTGTCCGGGGAGCCCCCTTCAGCCAGGAACTTCTCAATGACCTTCATCTTCCCCTCAACCGAGGCTTTCAGGAATGTTTCCTCATCCACAGGGCCAGTCTGGAGGGTGTGAATGCTGTCATGGAGCGCGCCCAGCAGGATCCAGGCCCTCCATGGCTCCCCGTGCCCACACGAGTGGCCTCCCCGGGACACTTACTATGTCCTCAGGCTCCGCGGGAGGCTCCGGGGGCGCGGCCAGGGCCTCCCGCTTCTTCTGCTTCCGTTTTTTCCGAAGCTCGATGAGGTTCTGGATCCCGCCCACATCGATGATCTCCCGCCGCAGGTCTAGGGATGTCTTGCGCACACGCTCTTGGCTCTGCGTGGGGACAGCCAGTCAACCCCCACCCCAGGGCGGGGGGTGGGGACCCCTGAGCTAAGCTGGAGAGGGCGGAGAGGGAGAGCTTCTCCAGAGGGAAAGAATCCAAGTCTAGCTCTCCTCCCCAGGACTCAGAAGCAAACGAGCCCCAGGCACTGAGGGCTCTGACCAGGGGCACCCAGGCTTGAGGGGGCTGGCCTGAGGGTTTCCCGTAGGGTGGGGAGTTGATGAGGGAATCTCAGAGGCAGTTCTCAGCCCAGACCTTCAGAACCGGTCCGAACCCTCCGCTGTCCATGCAATCCCGTGTGTGTGTGTGTGATCATAAAAGTAATACATGGTTAATGTTAAAAATAAAAGTAATACAAAAGCATAAATGGTTTTAAAGAAAGCCCTTCTCCCCAGAGGTGACGACTATCATGGCTTGGTTGATGCCCTCTGAGACACACATCCCGTGGGATCCTCCTCCTCATAGTGGAATGGAAACTGGTTTTTCTTACCAACACGGCTCTCCCTGCCAGCATATACAGCCTCCCTCAGCCCCTGAACGCCTGCTGGTGCCCTGCCCCCGCCCCGGGGCTTCCCCTGGGATCTGTACAGATTCTGACTTGGCAGTTGTGGGGCGGGCAGTGAGGCTCATCGCTAACACCCAGTGGGTGCCGAGCTGCTGGTCTGAGGGCCACGCGAGGAGCAGCAAGGCCAGAACTGCCTGCCCTGTCCCCCGCGGGCAGACACTGGATCCTCCTAGCACTTACCTTAACCTTTTGTAAGGCCGGACTCGGAGCCCCGTGGTGCTTCTCATGCTCCAACTCCAGCATGTCCATGGGCAGCTTCGGGTGGGCGCTTCCGTGCAGTTTCTGGTGAGCCAAGGAGAAGAGTGTTGGGGGCCTGTCTGCAGCGTCTGGGGAGGCAGGGAGCCTCTCCCCAACCACTTCAAGGACCCCCCACTTCTGCAAGGACCTTCTCCTGGGGGACCTCAGAGCCCTTCCTCCGTCCCACTCCCACTGGTCCTGGAGGGCCCTGGCCAGAGCAGGGCTCCTGGAGAGACCCTCAAAAGGGGGAGAGATCTAGTTCCCCACCTCAACCCCAACCCCAACCCCAGCTCAAACACCCACCTGCTGACTGCCCTGAGTCCCCAGCAAAATAAAGTTAAAACCTACTGGAATGAGTTTTCATGAAATTAAATATATTCACTTTTTTCAGGCACCGAGATTCTTTTTAAAACTTTTTTTTGGCATTAAAACTTTATTTTGATAAAATAATTGATAAGAGGTGATAATTATTTTTTCTTTTTCTCTTTTTCCCCCTTTTTATATTGATAGTTACTTTTTAAATGGCTTACTTGACAATACAAAAATTTGGCAACTCTTACGTCAGATACCAACCTTTTTTCCTCAGATTTTACTGATCCATGAAACCCTGGAGCGTGGAAACCATTGCTCTCAGGGAACTGAAGGAACAGAAGCCACAGGTCCCCAGCCTCCCGCTGGCAGGGCCTCTAAGTATGAACCTTATTCTCATTGTAAAAATATGGGTGAAACGCCTTCCCTGTCCCCTCTCTACCTGTAGCTCCAGCTTGCCTGGACTCCTTCCTCGTGGCTTCCTTCTCTCTTCTAAAGGAAACCACCCTGTGAAGAGCTGGCGCCCCTATCTCTGCAGCCCCAGTGCACCAGGAACATTCGCTCAGGTTGGCGGGTTCCTGATCAAGATGGCAGCTGGGGAGGAGCGGCCACCCTTCCAGAGCGCTTGGCTGGCGTTTGCATTTCCCACTGAAGTACAGTGTTATTATACTCTCCAAGGGGGGTTCTGAGGGCTGATTTCCCAGGTCTTCTCTTTGGAGCTCCTATTGTCCACTGGCTTCTCTCTTCCCTGTTGAGCTCACATGATTTGAGGTCTCCCCAGTGTTGGCCTCACTTGAAACACTGCGCCTTCTCTCAGGGACAAGGAATGACCTAGGGCTACAGCTCCTATTGCATGTGGGACACTGCCTGGGTTTCCCATGGAGCAGCCAGAGGGTGGGCTTGGGTCCCAATTATCTTAGTATCCCCAACACCTGTAACAGGGCCTAGCATATAGTAGGTGCTCGGCAAATGTGAGAACAAATGAATGGATGCGGATGGCAGGAGGACTCAGCATCCCCACCCACCCCTAAGTCTTCAGTGATGACCTGACCCAGTAAGCTCCCTGCAGGGAAGCCCTGGGCTGATCTCCAGGACCCTCTTTCCCCCACCACTCTAAGAAGGGGGTGCAAGCCGGACAAAGGCTCTCCTCTGAAACCCTGCTTGGCTGGGTGCTGGTGGGAACAACTGAGGACTCTAATGCCCATCCATGTCTTAGCCAGACCCTATGGCCCCCTGGCTTCAGATCTGTCTTTGTGGGCTGGCATACAGTCTGTGCTCAACAATTGCTTATTGAATTGGGTATTAGTTGGTAATACACAACAAAACAAAACTTCCACTCATAAGTGGTTGTACAGATGAAATGAGAGTATGCCCGTCCAACGTGCTCAATGGGAAGGCTGGCTCTGTGGCCACTCAGCACCCTGAGAGCCCGGCTACTATATTTGTTGGATGAATGAATGGATGAGGACTGCTCCACGTCCCCTTGCTGAAGTTCTCTGTGTCCAGGACTCCAAAAATGGCAGTGGCATGACTCATCGGCCCGCGGTGGTGCACATGCCCTTGGGGGAGTAGAAGTGGCATTCCTGGAGATCCAGGGATGCCACTGCCAAGACTCAGCAGGCTCGGTCCTGGCTCTTCTCCCCTCCCCAGCCCTCATTCCTCTTCCCCTGGAGTCCGGAGCCTTCCCTCTTCCTCACCCCATGCAGTCACTCCTTTTTTGAATGGAGTCTACCTCTAAGCTGATTTGTCTCCTCCCTCCCATTGTTACTAGGCCCAGTCTTTCCTCCTTCAGTAAGTTCTTCCCAGGTCAGATGGCACCACCCTCCCCGACTCAACAACTGTTATTGTCTCCTCCTGGCCCACAGAACAGACACCTTGCACATGGCCCTCTCTGCCTCCCTTCCCAGCCTTACCCTGCTACCAGATTTTCTCATAACAGTCATGCTTTTACTCACTGAAACTTTTGTGCCTGTCATTTCCTCAGCCTGGAATACCCTCCCCACTCCTAATCGCCACTTGCCATTCTCGAAGGCCCAGCTCAAATGCCACCCTGCCTGGAGAAGTCCTTGAGGGTCCACAGCTGGAACAACCCAGCCACCCTTAGTTCTCCTTCGCTTCCCATTCAACACTTGTTTCACCATGTCTTCACTCTGTTTTGTTTCTTAGCTGACTGTGCACCTGACAGATGCTAAAATAAATGTGGGTTGGTAAGGAGGAGGCAAGGGCTGGCCTGACTGGTCCTCTCATTCCTCACAGCACTGAGCACTTGGCAGCGCAGACTCTAGGTCAAGTATTAGTTTAAATAAAATGAAGAGCAGGACAAGCTTGCATGCTCCTCCTCCCACTTCTTTATTCCAGAGAAAATGTAATTGCCAGAGCTCCATGCTCCAAAGTCCTCCCCAGGTCTGGCTGGCAGACTCGGGAAAACCCGTGCTTCGTTTCCCAGCATCCCTTCCTCACTTTGCTCCCAGTTTTTATTCTTCTTCAGTGACCAAATACCTGAGTTTCTCCTGCCCCAGCCTCCCCACTCAGCAGTTGGGGATCTCAGGGCCCCACATTCCTGCATTCCCAGGCAAGGCTGTGGTTGTCTCACTCTGTGCAGCCAAACCTGTCTCCTCAAGGCCAGGGGCCGGGGGCCCGGGGGGAGGGGTATGCAGCGTCTTGGGGAGCCCAGCTTGGCTCGCCCACCTCAATGTCCTTTAGTTCTCAGGGCTAAAGCCTCAGTCCCCCACCACCAGCAAACCCCTTCACCAGCAGCACCCTGTGGCTAGAATGGAGCCAGTTGGGCCTCTGGGAACAACTGTCCTTCGTCCCACCACAGGTGTGGCAGCCAGGCTCTTCTTTCCCTTGACAGCAGAGCTAGATCTCCTCAGAAACCCCCTTGAGCCCCCACCTTCTCCATACCCATACCTCATTCTCCTCCTCCTGCGCCAGCCGCTGCTCAATGAGCGCTGTAGCCCTCTGCACTGCCTCGGAGTCCGCCATGGTGCCGTCTGCAACCCGCCTGTGAGGGCCACAGGGCCATGGGGGCTTTATAGACCAGGGCACCCACCCCCGCCCTGCTGGGCGCCTTTGCCATGAGCTCACCGGCCCAAATTCTCCACTTGCCCCCCTCCACCTGTCGCCTTCACCCGGAGAAGCCCCAGGGAGCAGTGGGAGGCAGGCACAGTTGCCCCCCCGCCCCAACCTCTGGCCTATTGGAGACAGAGGGCACAGCAGTCTGAGAGCAGGGGCTGAAGGAAGGAGGCTTCCCAGCTTCCGGCCTGAGAGCTTGGGTCCAGCTGGTCCTTATCCAGGGCAGCTGGGCTGCACAAAGCACCAGCCAGCTGCCCTTACTAGCCCTGATGGCAGTGCCACCTGCTGGACGACTGGAAACCGTGCCCAGACAGTGCTAGTGAGGGGGCCTGAAGCCAAATGAGGGAACCCAAGAGAAGCCTGTATCCCCAGGCCTTCCAGTGAACAGGCCCTGCTTGCTCTCGGGAGGGCAGACTGCCTCGTTTGGAGTGCTGGGATGTAAGGGCAGCTGCTTCCCTCTTTGCCCACAGCTCGTGCAGGTCTTTGCCTCTCTGGGGTCCCACAGTGCCCCCTAGCAAAGCATACCTACACTTCGCTGCATGTCCCTTAGTCCCTGGCAAACCTCACCCATCTATCTGTCAGTTTCAGGGGGCCTCTGTGGGACTTACAGGGTGTTGCTCCAAGGGGGTCTCAGGAAACCAGGAAAAGGGCCAGAGTGCAGTGCCAAGCCCAGATGACAAGACACCAGCTCTGACTCATCATCCTTTCCTCCCATTTCCCTATCAGGCCACCCTGACCTGGAGCCAGCCATGCTCACTGAGAAAGAAAAATACTCCCAGCTGGAGGAAAAACAGACCTGAACTTGCTCAGTCTCCCACCAGGAACTGTGGGAGCCAGCCTTGGGTCACTGTGACCCAGCTTTAACCAGTCAGTGAACCACAGACACCACAGTTCTGCGGTTCTGTAACACTCATGTGGCCTGCCCTTAGCTAAGCAACCTTACCTAAGTGTTCCCTCTCTGCTTATATGCACACTTTTCCCTAAAGCAGCACATGAATGGCTCTTTTTTTCTCTCTGGTTCCCTTGCTAGGCGAGCTGACACATGCTCAAAGTCTAAATCTGTCGAGACTTTGCTTGAACATCACACGGTTGCAGCATTTCCAAGATTTGCACACGCACACACCTCAGTCCTGAGGGCCAGTACCCTCCCCTGCTGCAGGAGCAGACCAGAAGGTAACTAACATCCCCTTCCTGAGATGCTGCCTTCTTCATATCCTGTTTAATCCTCCCAGCAACTGAGGGAAGAGGCAGGGCAGGTGGCATCACATCCACTATGAAGATCAAGTGGTTCAGAAGTTAAGTGGTTTTTCCTGAGGACCCAAACACTAGCAGTTTAAGGCTTGCTCCACTGTACTCCGCTGCACCCAGAGCAGCTGGGGAGGCTGTGCACCCACCTGCTCCCACACCAGAACTGGCTCCAGGGCTCCACAGAGCTACAGGGGATCCCAAAGTCAAAGCCAGACTAGACAGAAGGAAGGAGCAAAAGGCTTTATTGATAAATATGCAGATATGTCTGTACACAGGGACCTGCTGTGGGGCCATGACTGGCTGAAGACTCCCCACCGCTTAGGTTACAGCCAGGAGATGGCCCTGTGCAGACCCCTGCCACAGCAGCCCAGCCACCAACCTCACCTCTGCCAATTGTGCTGGGGGCAGGGAGAGGCAGAGGCCGGCCTCAGACTCCCCGCCCTTGGGGCCCATGAGTGGTCCCCTCCCCTCCAGGGGACTGGCAATACGCCCAGGGCAGAGTTAGGGGGTGAGGGCAGGGGAGGGAGACAGCAGCTGCTTCAGACCCTGAGCAGAAAACCGGAGTGAGCACAGCTGGCAGTACCAGATGACGAATCTGGGCTCCAGGGGCCTCCAAGCTGGCCCTCATGGCTCGAACCTGCCATGGGAGAGGCAGGGTGGAGGGCTCCAGCTCGTCTTTTCTCTGACAAGGTTGGCAAGGCCTGTGTGGCAGCACTGCTTCCTGGGTGCCGGGCACTGGTGGCCCACGATGTTCCTGGGAGGCAGGGTCCCTTCACAGTTCATCTAGCAGCCATACAGCAGGAGGCACCCCTGAAGAAGGCAGCAGCAAGGTGGAGGGGGGGCGGGCCTGGTACTCCAGTCCAGAACCTTCTCAGTCCTGCAGAAGCACCCCCGGCCTCTCTTCCCAGGGGTTCATGGGCTCATCAGTCCTGGGGTGGGGGGGGCTGGTTGATGATGACCTGGATGACAAAATCTTTCTGGATCTTGGTTTCCTGGAGCCGTGTGCGGTCTGTAAGCAGCTTCCCGGAAAAGAACCATCTCTGCCAGGACGGCTCGATGCCCTCTTGGGCGTGCAGCTGCCTCTTGAGCTGCCCCACCGTGTCCGGCAGGCTGGCGCTGAGCCTCACGTCCTTGCCTGTGGAGAGGCGCACCTTCAGCGGGAACTCGCGACGCACACTGGGCATGGGCTCAGGGGGCTCCAGGCTCTCCTCCTCAGTGTGCTCCAGCAGCAGGTTCACGGGTGGCGACAGGCAATAGATGGGCAGCTGGTAGCGATTGCCCAGCTCATCGTAGCATTCACAAAGAGTGCCTATAGGAGACAGGGCTGTCAGAGTTGTCTGCTTAGGGACTGAAGTGTGTCCCCACAAAATTCAAATGTTGAAGCCCTAAGCCCCATTGTCACTGTATTTGAAACAGGGGCCTATATGGGAGTAATTAAGGTTAAATGAGGTCATGTGGGTAGGGCCCTGATTCGAAAGAATTAGTGTCCTTATCAGAAGAGACACCACTGTGCTCGCGTACTTTCTCTCTGCCACGGGAGCACAAGGCCAGCAGGCGGCTAGCTATATTCCAGGAAGAGAGTTCTCGCCAAAAACCAATTCAATTGACACCTTGATCTTGGGCTTCCCAGCCTCCAGAACTGAGAAATAAATTGCTTAATAAGCCACCCAGTTTGTGGTATTTTGTTGTAACAACCCAAGCAGACTAATACACCCATCATGGCCATCACACAGTCAAGTGTGTGTCCATCTTACAGACAAGTGTCTCTGGGAGAGCTGGGAGGAGCTCCAGGTAAGGTCAGGAAGACCTGAGGTGGCATTCTGGCTCCACCAGGTACTGGCTCATTCAACCCTGGCATATTATGTAACTTTGTATTTGTTCCTTCAACAACTCTTTCCTGAGCATATGCGCTGGGTGCGGGGGTTACAAGGATGAATGAAACAGCACAGGCCCTGCTCTTCATGGCTTATACCCTAGTGGGCCTCAATTTGCTTATCTGCACAATGTATTGCATGTAGAAATATATTCACTGTGCCTTGAGCACCTACTAACTGCTATGAGTAGACTAAGTGATGCGATAGTATGTTGTTGAATCCTAACCATCCTATGAGGTAGGTATGCCTACTTTACAGTTTTAAATTCAAGAAGCTCCTTGCTCAAGGTCACACAGAGACACTCGTGTTAGACCCAGGTCTACGACTCCAGAGTTCCACTGCTAACCTCTCTACTTTACACAGCCCCACGTGCTGTTACAAATGAGGTAACGCAGTAGAAGCTACTCGTTGAGCGCCCAGCACATAATAAGCACCCAACAGGAAGCTGGTACCTCAGGTGTTCTGAGATCCCAAAGCACCCTGAGCAATCCTTAGCCCACTCTTGTCACACTGCACTAAGGTTTGCTGGTGCCTTTCCATCCCCCTTGTTGGACAAACATTTTTCTTTGCCCTCACTCCTCACTCATTAGGGCTGCTTGAATGAAAAAGCAAATAGCCACACCCACCACCCGCGGGCTTGGATAGCAACTCCTGAAGTGCGGCTGGCCAGCCACCAAGTCTCCCGCACCCTAAATGGCGATGGCCCCTCGCACCGTGGGACTCATCAGGCCCCGCCTGCCCACTCACCATGGGGCAGGGTGATGCTGGCTCCGTCCAGGATGGCCTGTGCCAGTTCATGGTCGTTGGCCTCAGCTGCGTAGGCAGCGGCCTTGAGGGCGTCCCAGATCTCCTTGCGGCCCTCGAAGGCAGGTGCTGTGTCCCAGAACTCATCCCGCTTGCTCCGCAGCTGCCCGTCGGTCATGGGGTAGTCACTCTTCCACTTCAGGCGCTCTTTCTTTAGGGGCTCATTGCGCCCTGGCCAGGACAGAAGGGAGAGATTCAGCATCTCTAAAGTTCACCCTCTCCCCAGACCCTCCCTCCCCAGGCCAGGACCCACATTCCTGAGCCTGCCCCGCTAAGTATTTACATCTCTGGGCCCGTCCTTGGAGTCAGGGAAGAGTCTGGATGTAAAATACTTTTATCAGCAAAGCATATATTACCTTTGTTGTTGTCGCTGCTATTGTTTAACTGTACTCCTTCTTTGATTATACAGTAGAACATGTTCAGTATAAATAAACAGAAAGACTGTAGATGTGTAAAAATCCTAACTGTCACCATTTACACCAGGTCATAGGCTAGGCACTTTAGATCCATTATTCATTTAATCCTCAAAACAACCCAACCACGGGGAAGCTAAGACCCAAAGAGCTTGTCATTTGTCTAAGGCCACACAGGTACCAATTTAACATGAGATTTTCTGACTCCAAAGGCCACCCTCCGACCACTGTCTGTACTGTGTCACTGGTGCAGGAAAAAATTACTCAAGAATCCCACCAAGACGTAGTCCCATGCAGCCTCCTTTCCCCCATTTTTCTCAATATAGTTGAGTTCATGTTACTAAATTTTTTATATTCTTTGTTATACAAAGAATTTAAAATACCAATGTACAGCTTTCTATTTAGTTCACATTTATATTATTACCTATGTATATTCTCATGAAATAATTTTAATGTTTTGTTATTAACGTTTCACCATATAGTTAGAAACAATATAAAAAAAAAAAAAAAAACCATAACCACTGAACCAAAAACATCCCACAGTATCTGAAGAAGAAAGCAATTCTGTTAAATGTCATTTTTCTTGTTACCCAGCCCAAAGTGGCCTCCAAGACAACTCTAGACCATGGTCAAGGCCGAGGCAGGAAGGAATATCTCTCAAAGGCTTTAGGAGGTTCAGTCACCTCAAAGCTGAAGGCAAAAAGAGCCACAGGAGTGAGGTCTAAAGCACTTGGCTCCCACCCTAACTCAGATCCTCCAGGTGAGAGGCTGAACTAAGGCCGGGGGCTACCACTAGGCTACCAGCACCCGCTGAGGCAGGAGAGAGGGCGTTTCTCAGGGGAAGAGAATGACATTCACTGCCTACCAACTGTATGAAAGAACCCCACATAAGTACTTTATTTATACACATTATCCTTTATCACCCTTGCAACAGCCTTAAGTGGTAGGTGTTTATTATTGCTGTTTCAAAGATGATGGGACAGGCAGAAAAATTAAATTACTGGCCTGAGGTCACACTGTAAGTGACAGAGTGAGGGATCCACCTCAAGTCAGACTGAATCCACAGATGACCCTCTTGCAGGTTTGCCGATACCTGTGCAGGGAGAAAACTCTCAGGCCAGACATTTAATTTAAAGTGTTCCTGGGTTTGCAGGAAATGCAAATCCTCTTTGTAGGAAAGCATCTCCAAACCAGGTCTCAAAGAATTCATGACACAAAGTTCCAAGGAAAATAATTAATAATGTCATCGTTTTTTTAAAAATCATAACATATAAGGAAATAAGGCAATATGAGCCAGAACCAGCAAAAAAGAGCAGACAGAAGAATCAGACTCACAAAGATTTCAGATATGGGCCTTATCAGACACAAATTATGAAATACTGAGTTTAAGAGAGCCTCAAAAATACAAACAGGGAAAATGAGATTATAAAAAATGATGAAGCAGAAATTAAAAGAACCATATAGAACTTCTATAAATGAAAAGTACACTAATTGAAATTTGCATGGTAAAAATAAGGTGGGAAAACTTGCAGTACAATTATCAACAGTAACTATAAAGCATAGTGAGTGTAGTACTGGAACTAGGGACAAATGGGCCAATGGAATGGAATAGGGAGCCCAGAAATAGACCCAGAAATATACAGAAACATGCGTAAAGTAAGGAGCATTGCAAAATGTGTGTGTGTGTGTGTGTGTGTGAAAGCAGATGTGAAATAACAAGAAATATATATATATTGATCTCTGTCCCCGGTTTCTGCTAATATATGGTCTTTGACTCAGTTCATGACACAGAGCTCCTAAAACCCTTGGAATTTCCTGAGTGATGGGAATGTCTGATACAGCGGAGCTCCTAAATCCCTCGGAATTTCCTGAGTGACACAGAATCTTTTGTTTTAATGAGGAGACTCTTGGTGGGACCTTGGATAAGGGCTGGTCACCAGAAAAACCAAGCCATGATAAGCTTGGAACTTTCAGCCTTGCTTCCCATTCTCTGGAGAGGGGACAGGGGCTGTAAACTGAGTTAATAATTGATCATGCCTGTGTGATGAAGCCTCCACAGAAATCCCCGAAGTATGGGGTTTGGAGAGCTTCCAGGTGGGTGAACACATCCCCATGCCCAAAGGATGGCATGTACCCCAAGTCCTGTACTCCAAACCCTTCCAGACCTCACCCTATGTATCTCTTTATCTGGCTGTTCACTTGTACCCTTTAAAATATCCTTTGTCGTAAATCGGCAATAGTAAGTAAAGTGTTCTGGTTTCTGTGAGCTGCTCTAGTGAATTATTATCGAATCCAAGAAGGAGGTCATTGGAACCTCTAATTTGTAGTCAAGTTGAACAGAAGTTTTGGGTAACCTGAGGACCCACTATTTGCTATTGGTGTCTGGAGTGGCGGGGTGGAGTGGGGGTGGGGTGGGGCAGTCTTTTGCGGTTGAGCCCTTAGCCTGTTAGGTCTGTGCTAACTCCCGGTAGCGTCAGAAATGCATAGAACTGCAGGACACCAGTTCGTGTCCACAGAGAATTTGAAATTGCATGGTGTGGACAAAACATCCACATAACTGGCATTAGAAGTATTCTGTGTGAGCAGCAGAGGAACTTGGAAGATTTTTCTTTA
Source organism: Lyroderma lyra (assembly GCA_004026885.1). NCBI lineage: Eukaryota > Metazoa > Chordata > Mammalia > Chiroptera > Megadermatidae > Lyroderma > Lyroderma lyra. The sequence continues at coordinate 39,953 of PVJL010010156.1, read as the reverse complement.
TAATGGGCTATTGATAAATGGTAATGGCACTACAGGTTCTCCATATAGGAACATATGAAACAGGACCCCTACCTCACACCAGCCACAAAAATCAAAACCACATCAATCAAAGGCCTGAGTGTGAAAGACAAAAAGAAAGCACTCAAGAAACAGAAGATTAGTTTTGTCCACGTATTTTTTGTGGAAATTTGACCCAGAGGTATTTCTGTCTGGATCCAGGAAGTAGCTCTACGTCATAATTTCTGACTCCGTCTCTTTGGTCCTTCAGTATTGATAACTCCCTAACAAGAGGTGTGTTCCAGCAGCGTTCACAGTCCTTGTGCAGTGACACCCTCAGGCACCTCTGACATCAGGGGCTTCTTAATTTCTTGAGCTGATTTCTACAGCTTCCTGTCTCCTTCCTCTTTGCCAGAGATCATTTCTTACTGGTCTATGTCTATCTGCTGCTCCTATGGATAGAGGTCAGGTCCAGCTAATGGACCACTGTGAATCTGCTGAGTTTAGAGAGCTTATCAGCACTACTGAAATCAAGAACATCCAGTTCTAAAAAAGAGGCTTCCTAAAGAAGAAAGAGACTGGGCTTCCAGACATCTGTTGTTCCTGCTCAGATCCCTCCTTCTTTAATGGTCATGTTTTGGTTCTGTTCCTACTAGACAACAGACATTGCTGGACTGATGACCCCAGGACACCTGAAGTGTAACTACATATCCATGCACCTCACTCTCTCTTTAAAATAGACACAGCCCCACAGTGTCACCTTTCAAAGTCATCGCCTCAGGAGGTCGCAGGTACCTGAGGGATGCTCTGCTTGAACACCTCACTTTCAGAGTCCCCTCCCCTCCACATAGACAGGAGCACACGTTCCTGTCATAGACACACTTCTCACCCATGGATGGACGCAATGTGAGTATTAACAGCACGTGCAGTCACCAGGATACAATGGTTTAAAAATTCCTCACCCTGCACACTGGTCCTTTCAGGATGAAAATATTAGAGTGGGGTGGTGACGGTAGGAAGTGGGAGGGTTGATGGATGCTAAGGGCAGCAGCAGGAGCCCAGCCATGCCTTCTCAGCCAACATACCTCGGAGCCAGCAGAGGGCAGCCACAGCACCTCTGTCTCGGCCAGGTGCGGGCTCCCTTCATCTGCGAGTCAAACACACCATAAAAATACCCAGCAAAGTTCTCCAAGCCCAAGGCAAGCATGCCAAAATGTCTGGACTCCCACAGACTGATGCTTACAATCTTCCACACAGATACACACACAGAAAAGGAAGCTTTTTATCCAAACATAAAAGCAAATCGATGAATAGTTTTAATTTCATTTATAAAAAAAATGTTTTATAGTTAGTTGAGTAAAAAAATACTGGGTAGCAGAAAGGGTGTGAACACTTTTATATGCTGCACACATTGGTACAAACTTTCTGGAGGGCATTTGGTATGGCACCAAAAAACTTTAAAATATACATCCTTTTGGCTCAGCTACTTGGTTTCTAAGAATGTCTTCTAAGAAAATAATCACAAGTGTGTGGCGAAGGTTTATCTGCAAAGCTGTTTAACTCAGCACGGTTTAACACAGGAGAAGGCGTGACACCAACGCACTGCACACCACCTGGAGAATGGCTCAATAAAGCCCATGCATCCGTGGCAGCCACCCGGGAAGGGCTAAAAGGGTGCTGAGTAACTAGAATACAGTGAAAAAAGGTCACAGAATAGCAAGTGCTCTGTGCTCCAGCTTTTGTTTCTAAAAAAGCATGTAAAATCATACATATTAAAAAGACTGAGAGGATTTACACCAAATTGTTAACTGGTTATATCTGATTGGCAGTTACCAACTTTTTTTTTTTTTGCTGATATTTTCCAAGTTTTTTGAAACAAGCACTTGTTACTTTAGCAATAATAATAATATAATGAAAGTTAACAAAGAAAAAGGGTACATAAAGTCCCGGAGCAGTCACAGAAAAGTAGGAAGAGTGAGGGGGTTGAGGGTGATGGTGAGCCAGAGAGCCCAAGGCCCACAGCCTCTAGGATTTCAGCTGCTTGGCAGCACTGAGGGACTCTCTTCAAGGCCAGGACAGGCTCTGCGGGTTTCAGCAGCAGGAGCATCCTGTGCCTTCTACTTACATCTCCATCTGTCCTAGATAAGTTCCAGGTCAAAGACAGAGTAACAGAAGTGGTCCTTATTCTTAATGAAGTTGACCAAAGAGAGATTTAAAACAATAAAAGGTCATTCTGTAGTCGAGGTACACAACTGCACTAGGAGGTTGGACCAAACACCCATGAAAATCGTTGGGTTTCTGTGATTGTGTAGGGCAGGGAACAGCCAAGTTGTTTGTGACTGAGAAGACAAGGTATGCTTCTGGGCACAGAGACAAAAGCAGGGATCTCCTGGAGTGCTGATTAAGAGTGTAAAATGCCTGAGCCCACCTCAGACTCACTGAACTGGAATAGGAAAGACTGGATGGGGTGCAGTGATTCTGATTAAAGAAGCCCCAGTGTAAACACAGCCAAACAAGTGGAAATGGCAGGCTTACCTACACATTAGCATGAGTTCATGCAACAGATCACCTCCAAAGTTGCTGCTGAGAGCAGATTTGGAGAGTGAAGAGGAAAGAGAGCAAGAGGGCAAACTGTCTGGGCCGGGGGAGGATAATGATGGTGGACGCTGTGGTTTGGCCTCAGTAATGAATGGTGTCTGGCCATACCAGCCCCAAGGGAGAGCATTGAGAGGCAGTGGGAGAGAAAACACTACAGGTCCTTTCCAACTTGCCTAGAGCTGGTGTGCGTCTACGAGTGCCTGTGAGCGTGTGTGCGCACGTGTGTGCACGTGCATACATGTACTCCCAACACCTGATTCAGCCTGCTGCATTCAGAATGACTACAGACAAGGGAGTCTCAAGAATGTACCAAAGGACGACAGGCCTTGGCTGCTTCCTTCTGATTATCGCAGGGCCTCACAGCATGCCTGGCCCAGCACAGGTTTTCAGCAGGTTGTCTGCTGAGTTGAAAATGGAACTGACAAACACACTGTGAATGAGGTGGGGAGCATGGTGGAGGAATTACAACTGAAAGCATAAGTGGGCAGGCAGGAAGGCAGAAGCAGGGGGAATGTCTTCATGAAGGAGAAGTCAGGCAGTCCCTTTACTTCCTGATCTCAGGCCCCAGGAGATCCTTATTGTGGTTTCAGGGATGGGCACAATTGACCCACTGCGATGTGACATCAAGTCTGAAACCAGCCAAGGGAAACAGAGATTTCCCAGGACAGTCAGTCCACCCAAGCCAGGAGACGGCCCTATTTATACCTACAGCAATCCCCAAGCTCTATTTCCACACTCAGTTACCAAGTTCCATCCCCAGGCCCCTACTTCAGGGCACTGGTTATGTGACAAGTCTGGGCTTACTCTGGCTGGTGAGAGAGATGAGACTCCAGGTGGGAGAAGGCAGGGACAAAGGCCTGCCTGTCCCAACAGCCTAGGCCACATGGGTCCTTTGGACAAGATGCATACTCAAAATCAGGCATCTTCCTCTCCCACCCTGGTAGTCCCAGCTGGGATGCAGAGGGCTGGAGAGATGTGGCTGGAAGACGGTACCTGGTGGAGGGGACAGAGGTCAGAAAGTACAGCAAGCCTCAGGAGGATCAGCCCGGCTGGGAAGGGTGCAGCCAGGGGAAGCAGCGCCCAGGTAATCCCTTCAGGAAGTGTGGTATTTATAGTTAGACTTAGCCCAGGATGACCCTCAGAGCCTGGGTAACCTTTGAAGGGAAAGTGCTGGCCCAGCTCTGCTCAGCTGAGGCCTCCCCACCTGGCTTCTTTATAGTGAGGGTCCTTCTTCGTCATTCATTCCCTGCAGCCCAAAGAGGGAAAGGGGTGAAGCCAGTTGCTAAGTGACAAGCCAGGCTTTTTAAACTGTACCCCACTGTGGGGCATGCTGGGTCCCAGGTGGTCCAGGGCAAGAGGAAGGACTAGACTCAAGGTTCTGTGATGATGCCCGGCTCAGGGCAAGTGCAGTTCTATGCAATGATCTCGTTTGCCCTCCGGAGGCTGGGACCACCCCAATGCATCTTTAGGATCCTGGGGAAACACCAAAGGTCTGGTATATATAAGGACTCAAGAACTGTTTGTTGAATGAATGAGTGAATGAAGTGAGCAGGCAGTTTAGGAAAAGTGGGAAGAGCTGTAGAGGGGAAAGGAGCAATCAGAAGTGGGGACAGGCCAGAGGGAGCTGCCAGGAAGACATCCCTGTAAGGAAGACAGGGAGGAAAAAAGGGGGTGGTGGAGGTGGGAGTTCAGGAGGGACAAAATCAGCCCCTGAGGTGTACAGGAAGGAACTTGTGAAGGATGAAGGGCTGGATGTCAGAAACCACACCCACTGAGGGCCTGGAACCTTCATGGCGACTAGAGAGACAAAAGTACAGCCAAGAAAAATAAACCCAAGAGGCCTCCTGCTTGGGCAGTTGTGGGTGTGGACAAGGGAGCACACATAACTGCAGAGACAGTGTGTGCTTTCACTGTGCTTGCACACAACGCTCACATTTACTGGGGGGTGCTTAGGGGGAGCAGGGACTTCATCTGCTCTCTGCTCAGCACCTCCAGTGAATGGCCCTGACCGTGTGCAGCTGGGCCACGTGAAAGGTGGCACGCCAGGCTGGGCACTGACCAACTCATCCCCTGACCCTAGCTGACTTCACCCGGCCACCCCATCCCATTTCCTGCTGGAAAACTGGCCTGTCTGATCTAGACTACAAACAGTACCCCCACATCCTCAGGGGCTACTCGGGGATTCAACCTGCCATACAACCAACAGCTCTGTGCTGAGGCTGACTGGGAGAGGACGCTGTACTTCAGAAGTAGAGTTAAAACATCAGGTGTTTGGGAAATTCCTGCCTTCTCCTTGTTTTAAGTTCATATGAATTAAAAAAATAAAAAATACAGCCTGTGGCCTAAACATGAACAGTTCTGCTGTTACCAGCTCTAGAGGGAACTTGGATTACATGTGTTTTATGGCAACCTAGATCAAGGATAATTAGGAGTCTTGAGACACGTTAGCACAGCCTCTCTCTCCAATCTGGCTACTGTCTCATAAATGGGCTTCAGAGGTGGGCTGCGGGCAGGGGGGTTTGCTTTAACTACTGACCACCTGTGTGAGCATGGTTGGGTGCAGGCATGGGCAGGGGGTGACCTAACCGTTCGAAAAACTCAGTGTTCCCATCTGTGAGGAGGACATAACTCCCACCTCATGGACTGCTATAAGGATTACAGAGACCACTCTGCCCAGCACTTAAAAGACAGTTGCTATTGTAACTAATAATTAAGGCAAGTCAATAATGCTTACCATTATGCAATTAAAAGAATTAAAGGTTATCGTCTTTTTTTCTTCCCCATGGCGTTTCCCCTATGGTTTTAGACACTTTGAAAACTCCAGCTATAGAGAACTCTTGGTCTCTCTACCTCACAGAACAGGACAACGCAGGAGTTAAATAAGGTTTAGTTTGACAGAGACAAAGAACAGGTTTGATGCATGCCTGATTCCCTGTGGCTGCGCAGCACAGGGTCAGCACTTCTCCTGGAGCCCAAGAGGGAGGATGGTGCCCATAAATAAAACAGGAACTCCCAGAGGTGCTAGAAAGGTCTCTGGTATCTGGCCAGCTCCCTTTGCTGCCTCAGGACTCAGGAGACAGGTCATCACTGCCACTGTGCTCTCCACAGCCCTGCTGGCAAGGAGGGTCCACCCAGAGAAGGCCCAGGCCAGCCCCTGCCTGGCAGCCAGGTGTCTGGATGCCGGACAGCATGGCCTGACTTCTGACACCCAGGACTCTGTCCCACTGGGTGTCAACTGCCACACTGCTTCACTCAGGCATGTGCCACCACATCAGGACAGGTGCTCCAGAGTATGGCAGAATCCTAAAGCCGGAAGTGCATTAAAGTCCTTTATCCTGGCTCCTTCATTTTACAGACCAGAAAATTGAGGCTCTGGAAGATGTCCCAAACCCCATAGCTCTGTGTGTGTGTGTGTTGGGGGTGGGAGGTAAATTCTTTCTATCAAACCACTCCATTGCCAGTGAAAGCTTAATTATAACTAGAATATTAAAATGTTAGGAGTTGGACACAAAGATGACAAATACACCGATGGGAAAAGCAGCAAGCAGAACACACATCAGAAGCAAGAGTGGAGGAGTTATGAGTCTGCCTGACCTTCCAGTTCCGACTAAGGAAGAATAGAACCTGAGAGCTGGGCCTCCCTAGGACACACGCCTGACTGTGTGCCCAGTCTCCTGTGGGACTGACAGAAACACAGACATTGGGCACGACCCTAAGACTAATTCTGCATGGCTGGTTTGGGGCTCAGGCTCAGTGACAGGGACCAACATTCTACCCCACACGACGCTCCTGCCAAAGGCAATTCAGCCTCTGTGGGTACGCAGCAGAGTCACTTGCTCCACCCTGAGGAAGCCTATTCCATTGTTGGATGGATCAAATGGTTATAACGTTAATGGTTTTATGGTCTCCCTTCACTGAGCACCAGCTATGTAGTAGGCAGAAGAACAGAGAAACAGAATTTGGCGGCAGACAGACCTGCGCGTTTGAACATCAGCTACATCATAAATCAGCTAAATGACCTTGGGTAAACGCCTTAAGCTTTCCAGTCTTTTTCGGAAGTAGGGAGCAGAAACAGCCCACTTCTTAGGGAGGTTGGGAGGATTAAAGATACCTACACATATATTAGATTAACTAATAGAATCAAAAAGATTCTATGAGGGCTGTCCAGAAAGTATCCAGCCATATCATATGCACTTTATGGCTGGATTTTTTTCCGGACAGCCCTCGTATATAATAAAGCAAGTAACAAAACCCCAGGTGCAATCTCCCCAGCACCAGGCCTCACTTGGCTCTGGCTTCCTCAATCTGAAGAGAGAGACAGATAGACAGACAGACACACACACGCACGCACACACACACACAAAAACACACCCCAGCACCACAGAGTAGGCACTTATTACTGCTGTTGAAATTATTTTGCTATTGTTAACATGATTATTCTGACCTGGAATCTACTGCTTCTGCTTTCTGGAATAAAACAGAACAAGTCACAGCCTCTTTCACAGCACTGACATTTTGCTCTTCTCCAGTCTGCAGATCCCTATTTCCTGCTACTGTATCATCCAGTTCCCCTCCTCCCAACTAACCTAAGTCGCCTAACAGCCCATGTGAGATCTGCCCAGCATGAAGCGCCACCAAGCTCTTGCTTCCTCAGTCTGAGCCCCGGCCCCTCTGTGTCCACAGCAAACGTGACAGCAAGTTTGCCCAGAACTGTTGTTGGGGCTGGAGCTAGAGCTAGAAAAGACCCATAACCTCTCTCCTGGTTGTGTCTCCACATTCTCTCAGCCCTGGTGTTCATTCCACACCCCAGCAGCTGCCCCTCAGTTACTATCTTTCAGGTGTGTGTTTTGAGTGGGGTCAACCTTGAATCAGACAACCTGTGTCCATTTCCGTTGTGACCTCTGCTGTGTGACTCAGGACATGGCACTTAACCTCTCCAAGCACATCTGCCAAACACAAATGCCAGTCTTTGCATCTTGCAGGGACATTGAGATGCTCCAGGAGTTTCTGTGAGAAGCACCGTGGTCAAGTGCAAAGTGCACACAGATGCCTGACATCCCTGAGATCTGGAGCCTGACCTTTTTAAGGCTCATCTACTTTTTTATGTGGCACAGCTCAGGATCCACAACATTTGGTTTGTGGGTCAACAGAGAACTCCTCATTTGAGCACGTTCATTCTCCTCCAAAGCCAGGCTCTGGCCTCACAGGCAGCTGTGCCTGACTCATTCCTTCCCCTTCCTTCTTACAGCCCGTGAATCACAGCCCTGTCAGGCCAGAGGCCTCACTGGTTTCCTTCCCAAGCATTGCCTGGTCCCCACCTCCATCAGGATGCAGGACACAGTCTTCTTCTCACCGGGGTCCAGAAGCACGCACTTCTCCCCTGACTCCCAGTGTAGGGGTATCCCACACCAGCCTGAGTCACATGTGTGTATTCCCTGCAGGATGCACTGAACCAGCAACTTGACTTGTCAATTCCTGGAGGGCAGGCTCTCCAAATACAGTGTAGTGTGTCAAAAAACATGGTTGCCTGGGGCTCACAAGAGACTGTGAATTAACTGCTCTGGGGTATGGCCTGAGCATCAGAGGGGTGTGAATGAAAGTTCTCCAGATGATTCTAACATGTGGTCAGTGCTGAGATGCACTAATCTGAAGTTAGGCTGCCCAGCCTGGCTGGCTGAGCTGACTATGTTTAATTAGGCCTCTGAGAGGGCCTGGCAGGGGGTTACTCAGGGAGAACCCCAGGCCTGCCTGAGACTGGCCATCTGGACAGTCCTTTCAAGGCTCTCAGCCAGGCTGGTCATAAGGCAAGAAGTAGATAACTCCCTGTGCCGGGGGAAACCCTGCTGCACTGTCCAAAGGATGCAGGGTGAAACCTCTCCTTGCAGAAAGGGGAGACAGGAGCCAAGCCAAGAGGCCCAAGAGCAGGGGCTGTGGAGTCAGACAGCCCGAGACTAGCCACCTTATCCTCCTAACAAGGAGGGCTCTCCCTCTCCCGATCTGCTCAGCCTGAAGCCCGATCTCTTGTGCCCCTGTAGCCAGCACCCAGACACCCTCTTCCATGGAGGGACACAAAGGATCTTCCTCCAGGGCTGAGCCACAGACTTATGGATAGAAAATGCTGAGCTTGAAGGCAAGGGGGACAGTGGGAGAACAGAGCGAGGAAGGTCCTATTTCCTAAGAAAACCCCTTCTGCCCTCCCTCAGCTGCACTGAGCAAGAAGGGAAAAACCTGACTCATCAGTGCTGTGTGACTCAGAGGCCGACAAAACTTACTTGCCAGACTGGCAGGGAGGAAGGCCTGCTGCTCCCAGCACAATGGGGGCTGTGGGCAGGTAAAGCCTGTCCCTCCATCCCGGCCTCCCACCAGCTGCCAGGCTTGGGTGGCTGCCCTGACAGGAGTGCCTCCCTCAGCCTGGCCCCCTGACAGCACATTTTCCTGAGGCTCATCCAGTAACTTACTAGTGAGGGGTGGGCCTGGGAGGGGGACAGAACCCACAAGGTTTAGGACACAGAGAGGTAGCTTTGGAATCAGACAGAACTGGGGTCTGACTTTCAACTCCACCCCTTACAGGTGTGACCCCAGGCAGGTGAGCCTCTGGACCTGTTTTCCATATCCATAAAATGGGAGCAATGATACCATAATATGGAAGGATTATTGTGAGGATTAAACAAGATACATTACTGTATGTAATCGCCTAGTACTACGTGAGGCACAAAGTAGGAGCTCAAAAATGGTAGTGATTATTACTAATTGTATAAGTACCAAAGTTAGTATTAGAAAGAGGTTTTTTTACATCATTTCAGTTAACCCTTATAACAACCCTGCATGGCAAGTACTATTACTCCCATTTTAGTGATGAGGGAACTGAAGTTCAGGACCCTGAGGCAGTGGCAAGAATCTAGTGAGTGGTTTCAGATCCTTTCACTCCCAGCCCAGTGCTTGTCCCCTGCATGCCACCTCTCCAGGGCAGTAAAAAGAAGAACCTCCTGCCTGGGAGTGGGGTGAAGGAGGAGGTGATACCACACACACGCACACACACACACACACACACGCACACACACACACGCACACACACACACGCACACACACACACGCGCGCACGCACACACACGCGCGCGCACACACACACACGCACACACACACACGCGCGCACGCACACACGCGCGCGCACACACACACACGCACACACACACGCGCGCGCACGCACACACGCGCGCGCGCACACACACACACGCACACGCGCACACACACACACGCGCGCGCACACACACACACACGCACACACACACACGCACACACACACGCACACACACAGTTGACAGGCACAAGATCAGCTCTGCCTCCAACCCAGGAGGGAAGGCTTAGCTGGCAATACCACTGACTAGCCCGGCAGGTGGTATTTGCTGCCAGTCCTATCATGCCTCCCACCCAGCCCTGGCTTGACTCTAACCCACGTGGTGCCTCCGGAAATGCACTCACTGACGTGAGTTTGTATGTATGTGTGGGCCTCTCTGCCAGGCCACAAGCTCCTCAAGGCAGCACCTGGTCTCGTTAGGATTGGCATCCGAATGCCTGGCCGCTAGCCTGGAGCCAGATAAGCAGTACAGCTGGGCTGCCAAAAGCCTCAGATTCCAGCCCTGCAATGGAACCCTGGCTCTGCCACTTACATGACTTGGGCATGTTATTTAACCTATGAGAACCTCGGTTTCCTCATCTGGAAAATGGGGATAACAACAGTCACTACCTTACAGGGTTATGATGAGAACTCTATAGTAATAACCATGACATTAACAACCAAGGCTAACATTTATTAAGATCTTATCATATGCCATTGTTTAAGTCCTTTACATATATTAAACCACCTAACCCAAACATGGCTAAGTGGCTGCCTGGCTCTGAAACCCCCTCGAAGATACCACCTCTCCGGAGTGGCAAATGCCTGGTAGGTGATAAGTGCTCAGTACCAGGGAGCTAGTCTAGCAGATGGATGCTCAGGAAGCATTTCTAAGACACATCAATGAATGAGCCTCTTTTGGTCTAATTACATTTCATTGCTGAGTCCTATTCTGTGTACAGCCTAGCTGAGTTATTTCAAGTGCTTGTGAAATATAAAGTAAAAACAGAAAAACAAATTTTAAAAAGCAAGGCCTCCTCCCCCTTCTTTTTGCCCCTGGAGGTTAACAGGATCCAGATTGCTGGAACAAGGCAGTGAGCCCAACCCTGGAAGTTCCATGCTCCTTCTCCTTCCTCAGAAAAGGTTCCATGTAAGGCATCAGCAGAAATGGCCAAATGTTTTGCTGGCTGTGTGTGGCCCTCAGGGTGCTGCTGGGGGCAGTGTGTGGAAGGGCCTGGGGCTGCCTGGGCACCTGTCCAAAATAGGCCACGCCTGAGGAGGTGGCCTGAGGTGGTGGCTGATCTGGAAGGCAGGGCCTGACAGCCTCTAGGTGCTGGCCAGGGAAGGCAGGGCCCCCTAGTCCTCCCACATAGTACAGCGCCACCCTCCAGTCAGGCCACAGGGGCAGCCCCCAAACTAAACAAGAAGAGGGTCTTTAGCTCCGGGGGAGCTCTTTTCTAACCAGCAAAACTCTCATTTCAAAGAAAACAGTGAATGGCTTTCAGAGAAACTCACTTACCATGTGAGGCAGGTAAAGAGGGTGGGTGGGGGGTAACACCCAAGGCCTAACCCTCCCGACACGCCCCCAGCTGCACTGCCCACCAGGGCCTCCCAGGGACAGGCGCCCTTCACCTCCAGGGCGGTTCCCAACTCGGCTGTGGAGGTTGGACCTCTCAGCCCCTGGTTCAGCTCCTATCACCTGGAGCAGGTCAGCTCCCTGAGGCCCCTCATCTATAAATGAGAAGGTTGGACTAACAGTCAGGGTCCCTCGTTTAACAGCTCTAAGACTCAATGCAAATCCACCCTGTGGAAAGACCTTCGCACCGAGACGATGCTTGTCCTCTAGGAATGCACCACCCCCGCAAAACAAAACTGTAAGGCAAACAAACCACATAGGGCTCCCCCCCTCCACCACCACAAGCTATGAGATTCTGTACAAAAAAATGTTGTGAGACCCCAAGGACAGAGACTCTCAAAAGTCCATGGGGAAACTGCTACATGTGGAAACTGTTGAGTCCCTCAGTCATGTTACCGGTGCCAGGCACTGTGGACACCCAGACAAGCATGACCAGTCCCTGACCAGACCAGCCCCTAGCAACATCTGGGCCAGGGATGAACCACACAAACGACGCATGGGGATCCTTTTTGGTTTTGTGATACACTCGTATTATGGTCATGCTCACTGTTTCAAAAATACTTGAATGCATAATTTAGGAAACCCTTTTAATGTGTCATTAATACTCTGTGGCACATTTAAAAAAATAAATACATGCATAATAAATAAATGATACATAAAAATTTTGTTCAAAGAAAAACACACACACAAGCAGGCAGACTTGTGTAGAGGGATCTACAAAGGCCTGTCTACCTCAGAAATACTATGGGTTTGTTACCAGACCACAGCAAACAGATTAATACCACAATAAAGTGAGTCACACAAATGTTTTGGTTTCCCAGTGCATGTACCATATTTTTCTGTGTATAAGATGATACTTTTGTCTAAAATTGTTAGACCAAAAATTGGGGGTTGTCTTATACACGGGAGTTACCGGTTGATATTGATTTCTTAATGTCAGGTTAGAAAAGTAGGGGTCATCTTATACATGGGGGTGTCTTATACACAGAAAATACGGTAAATGTTAATGTTTACATTATACTGTAGTCTATTAAATGTGCAATAACATTATGTCTAAAAAACATTGTACAACAATGCACTGTAGAATTGTATGCCTGAAACCTATGTAATCCTTGCTAACAGATGTCACCCCAATAAGTCTAACAATAAAAAATGAATTAAAAACAAACAAACAAACAAAAACATTGTACATACCTTAATTTAAAAATACTTTATTGCTAAAAAATGCTCGCCATCATTTGAGCCTGTTGGGAAAACGATGCCAATACACTGGGCCTTGCTCAATGCAGGGTTGCCACAAACCTTCAATCCGTAAAAAACGCAGCATCTAAGAAGTGCAATAAAACGAGGTATGCCTGTATTGGGAGCCCACACCCTGACCGCCCAGGCCTCGTTTGTGCCTAGGTCAAAGGGGTGGGCAGGAGCTGGGCTAGATTATCTCTACAGCTGCTGCTCCCAGCTCTGACCCTGTGACAAGGACTCTGGAAGTAAGTGGACTCCAGCAGGCTGGGAGCAAGCCTTACACTCATCCCTGTATACAATGACCTGTCCCACTTTGGCCTCTGCTTCTGTTAGTGGAAGAGGCAAGCTTCCAAGCTCTGGGACTCAGTTTCCCTGTGAGATAATGGTGGTGACAGGGGAGGTGAAACATTCCTAATAAAGGAGCCAAGTGCAAAAGGACCAGTCACATGCAGAGCCCCCAGGCTGTTTAGAGATCTCAGTCCCTTCTCTCTTTCTCTCTCTTCCTCCCTCCCTCTCTCTCTCTCCTTTCCCCTCTTTCTCTCTCCCTCCCCTCTCCCCTTCCCCCTCTTTCTCTCTCTCCCTCTCTCTCTCCTTCCCCCTCTTTCTCTCTCCCTCCCTCCTCCTTCTCTCTCCCTCCCCGCTCCCTCTCTCCTTCCCTCTCCCTCCCTCTCTCTCTTTCCCTCCTTCCCCCTGTCTCTTTCTCCTTCCATCTCTCTCCCTCCCTCTCTGTCTTCTCACCACCCCACCTTTCTTTCACTCTTGCCTGATGCTGACAGGCTTGGCCTGGGAGCAGCCTTACTAGCCCACACCCATGCTGACAGGACCCTGCCACCCCACCCCTAAAGTAACCCAATTCTTCATGGAGGTGGGACTAGGGAACCCTAAGGCAGAAGAGGGTGATGACAGCTGGCTCCCAGGGTGCTGAGGCCCAGACAAAGGGGACATGGCCCAGATTCATGTCAACACAATTCCTAAGCACCCAGTGTGTTCAGGATCCTGCCAGGCACTCGAGGGGCCTAAGAAAATGACATTTTAATTGCCTTCAGTGTGTCTCAAGGGCTCCTCAGAAGCCTTCCCTACCAACCTAACTAAAGTGGGCTCCTCCATTCCCTGCCCAGCCCCTTTTCTCCTATTTAGTGTCTATCCCAACTCTGCCTTGGTTTATTGACTCTGTCTCCCCAATAGAAAGTCAGTAGCTAAAAGGCAGGGCCCTGGTCTCTGCTACACACAGTGGCATGTGGCACCATACACAGAGAAGGTGCTCAGCATTAGTCGAATGAATGAATGAATACACCACCAGACAAGCAGGAAGTGGCACAAGCAGGAAGAGACTCTGAAGGCTGTGGAAGCAAAGGAGGAAATGAGCGTCCGTGAGGCCTCCTGGAGGAGGTGTAAGTCTGTGAGCTGGGCCTTGAAGCAGAGTGAGGCAGAAGAAGGCGGTCTAGGTGCAACGCACAGGAGCAGCAGAGGTGTGGAATCCGACTAGGAGAGTGAGTGCAGGCCGGCAAGATGTGCTGAGGCCCAATGAGCCCACCCGGACCCCCCACGGCCTGATGGGTGCCCTGCTCCCTGACTCCCTGGCCTCCCACTATACACCGGTCTGCACTCTTCATTGACAAAGTTAGGAATACGTAAATATTTGAACATAAACAATGGCATCTGCAATGTTATTTCTAAATCGAACTTGAGCTGTGGCACCTATAGACTGCCCTGCTTTTTGCTTTCTTTTCTAGTTCCCTCACCCCAGTGGGCTGGCTTCGATTCCAAACATATGTGCCACCCCTGGTGGACTGACGGGCAACTCCCAACTTTGTCCTGACAAAGACCTTTTATTATCTCTTCCCTTCCCCCAGGTCTCAAAAGAATTTCTCTCCAACAATATTTAGACTATAATTTTTAAAATGGAAATGCTAAGACACAACAGTCAATTAAAGGTTCTGATCAGCATATGGAAACTAGTGGTTCACAATGAGTGACAGAATGCCAGCTCAGAAAAGACGTTTTGGTCAACCTAGAAGGTTTGGATGTCTCTGGGACTCAGTTTCTCGAGGTCAGGAGATGAGGCAGAAACAGAGGAGCCGAGAGATGTGGCCAGAGAGAGGAAGAATGGGCAGAAATCCCCAGAGGTCCCCAATCTCTAGATCCAGGTGAGATTTCCCCACTGCACACATAGTCCTCACCTTCAAGGGAAGAAGAGCCTGGGCCCAAGGGCTGGGAGTGGTGGGGGACAGCAGGATATCCTGGCTAATCAAAGGCTTTCAACGTGGTGGTGATGTGGGCCACATAGAGCAGCCTTCCCCCCACTTCACTAAAGACCCCTTTCCTTGTTCTTTAGCTCTTGGTTTCAGCTTTTGGTAATCGCTCTCCTTATCAATTTTCTCTGGCTCATCACCCCGAGCAACAGGCTTTCTATCCTGAAACCACCTAGTGACAAGGGCTTTAAAACCTAGTTCTCAGATAAATGGCTTTAAAGTACTAACTGAATTATTTTCTTCTAATCTAGAAACTTTCAGGATACTAGTGGTGCCCCAACAAGGCTTCCAGCCCATTTCAACCAAAGGAGTCAACATGGCGGGTCTCGAGACCCCTTCCCCCTTTAGATTGGATAGGGTGAGAGCTCCGTGGATCCCCAATAGGATAACAACCATCCTCAGCAAGAAGCAGATACAGAAGATGAGACCTCCACCCCCTCAGCTTCCCATGGAGATTTGTGGAGATCACACCTCTCAGGAGGATGTGAGGAAGGCAGACAGAATAGAGAAATCTCGACACCCCCCCATGAGACTGCCTGCTGGAATTGTTATGCCTAGATACCACCCTTTCACAGGTAATCCCTGCCCCAGGCTAGGAGGAAGTTGCAGACAAAGACAAGGAAGTCAGAGGGCCTAAGAAGCCCACCAGCTTGGGCCAGCTCCTAAAGCCTGCGCAGTAAGAGCTACCTGAGCCTCATTATACCATCATTGTAATATCATACATATGCCCGGAAGTTCATTAATATCATAACAGACTGAACTCCGGGAAAGGGCATGCGCAGTCAGAAGGCAGACCCCTTGTCAATCAAATTTGTCAATCAGGAGACCCCCCTGAAGACTTAGAATAAAAGCCCTAAAGCCTCGTTCATCGGGGCTCCTGAGCCATTTTCCTACTCGAGCCTGCTCCCACCTCTTGGGAGTGGACTTTCCCCTCAATAAACTATCTCTGTGTTTCATCTCTATACTTTTGTGTGTGTCTCGTTCAATTCTTTGCTTGAGATACCAAGAATCTGGACAACGTGTCGACAAGGACACCCCATTTTCCGGTAACAGTGGGGCTTCAGATGTTAACTTGGTGCAACTTGGGGGCTGGGGGTAGCAAGGAGGACTTTGAGCTTGACACGATTTCTGTTCTGGGCAGAGGTCTACGACTGGAGTAACTGTCAGGGGCCAAATGGCGGCCCTTGGAGTTTGTACGCGCCCCAGGAAAATAGGCAGCTCCAAATGAGCCCAAGTTTATACAGTGTTAAGCCTCTGGGAGGAAGAAAAATCTGGGGAAATATACACCAGTCTTTCCACTGCAGAGGTGTGGTGATGGGACTTTTAGTTTCTTTTTTTTTTTTTTTTTTTTTTTTTTTTAATGTGGGTAGCTCCCTGGCTGAGAATCGAACCCAGGCCGCAGCGCTGACAGTGCCGAAACCTAGCCACCACACCACCAGGGAACTCCGGGACTTTTACTTTCTAAGACATGTTTGTATGTGTATTAACTTTTTTTAAAAAATAAGGATTCTGTGTGTGTGTGTTCCTTAAGCTTTTGTTTAAATGTGGTTTGGTAGAAAACTTTATGAGCCTTGTAGGGGGAGGCAATAAATAAAAGATCCTTGTCATGATGAGGCTGAAACAGCTCATCTGGGACTTTGAGTGTCTTCTACCCACAGACACCTGTAAGGAAAGACCCTTTCTAACTGTCCTGGGTCCAATCAAGCTCCCATTTGAACCACTTTGTATGAGATGTACCACAAACAAGTTACAAGGGCAGGGCACAACATAACCTATCTCAGGAACCCCAGGGCTCATGGTGGCATGCAATAGGTGCTCAATAGAGGTTAAGAGAAGGAAGCCAGGAGAGGATAACATGGGGGCTTTGGTGAGAACTTAGGTCTCCTAGGAAGAGGTGATGGTGCTGGGAAAGGGGATGCTGGAGATGTCTAGAGGCAGAAAACAGCTGACCTCCTCCTAGTGGAGAGTCCTTAGGTCCGCGTCTGGGGAAAGCAGACACCGAGTGGCCAGGAAAGGCTGCAGCTGGCTCTGCCTGCAGGGTTTCCCAGAGTAGAAGGCTGCAGGGCCTGGTTTGTCTAGGGCAGCTGGGCCATGGACCACACCACCAGCCTTCCCTGCGACCAGTCTGACAAGGGCTTAAGATCTGTGTCAAGGGGGGTTCCTTGGTGGTATAGTGGCTAGGCCTCAGTACTCTCACGCCGCAGCCTGGGTTCAATTCCCAGCCAGGGAACCAAACAACAACAACAAAAGATCTGTGTCAAGCAAGAGCTGAGTCAGACTGTCAGACTTGGGGGCACGAGGCTGCAAGGGGGCAGGGCAGACAGGTCAGGCCTCATTCTCTCAGGTGTACTACACCAGCCAGAGGTCAAGCAGGAGAAGCCTCCTCATCCTTCCCCACCCTTCCCTCCCCCAGGGCATAGGAGAAAGACTGGCTCCCAAGGTGCTGAATCCCAGGAGAAAACCAGGCTCTGGGCAGCTCCCTGGCAGACAGGATGCAGTTGGTAGCTGTGTGCTAGGAGGAGACCACCTGTTTTTGCCCCAAGCCTCCACACAGACCGGCCTGACAGTAGGGTGATGGTAAGGAGGAGGTGGTAAACCCTGGGTAGCAGGAGGTATCTGTTTTCAGCACAGCCACCAAAGGGGAAGACAGGGAGGGAGCCCTGTGGGCTCGGCTCCGGCTGCTGGAAAAGGGATCCTCTCAGTTTCAACTCAGTTGGAGGTCAAGAACTGCCGAGGCTGGCAGCGCTGTGCCAGGATGCTATTTGCTTGCGAGTGAGCATCTCGTCACCATGGTGACCCAGGGAAGCACCAAGCAGGAGCCAGCCACAAGGCCAGGAGCAGAGCCCTCCCAGCTCTAGCACTGGCCTTGACCTTTTCAGCTAGGAAACCAGACGAAAAGCACTCTGCCACCTTCCCTGGCTCAAGTGGACCGGAAAGATGCACAAGACCCTGTCCTGCCTCAGGGAAACTCAAGACGTGCTTGAAACAAGAACATAAAATCATAAAGTCATGAAGGCCATAAGAGGCATGAACAGGGACCAATGGGGCTTTAAAGGAGAGAAAGCACTCACCATGTTGATGGGGACATAAGGGGGAAAAGACTCATAAAGGTTTTTGGGAGGAAGGTGGCATTAAACAACAAATAAGCCAGCACTTACCTCCCCCTCACCATCACCATCACCACTGTGGACAACGTTAGCTGTTTTGTTTTGTTAGCTCCAGAGCCAAGAGATCATAAACCAAGAGCACCTTGGTTCGGATGCTCCCTCTGGCTGGCTGCTCTCCCAGACCTGGTCAGTCTTCTGCCACCTGCTCCCCAACTGTCCACCTTTCTAACCAGCAGAGTCCCACTTGGCTGCTCCTCCCCATCTCATGCCTGCCAGGTGGCTGGCCACCCAGCTCCCAGTATATCACAGTGCCCCTGCTGGCCTTGGCCCCCAGGTCTGTGGCCCCATCCCCCATCTCACCCAGCTCAGCTTTTCTGTTCTGAATCCATCTACCTTGTGGTGGCAAATTCTTACTAAAATACCATCACATTCCTTACCTGGGGACCTGGGAAACCAAAAAGCAACCTACTCTGGACCCAGGAACTGTCTACAGCAGTTTGCAAGGTCCCCAGTCACTTGGCAGTTTCTCAGAGCACCAGGATGCTAGTGCTCAGAAAGGGCCAAAGGATTGACCAGATGCTAGACGGAGCCCCAGGAACTGGCTGAAGGCTGCAGCCCAAGGACTGGCCCCAGCACCCACTGTGCTGAGTGTAATCAGCACTGCCCTGTTCAGCTGCCCTTCTTCTCATTTTTCATGTTGCTTAAAAGTTGACATACATTAAATGGAGAAAAAGTACATAACAGAAACATAAAAAGAAAAAATGTTAAGTCATTGAAATCCTATCACCCAAAATAGCCAGTAATATAATCTGTTGAGGGATTTTTCTTTCTGTTCTTCCCAAGGCACATATATACACTGCTGGAATACATGGTGTGTACAGTCCAAACTGTCATCATTAGTATGTCCCTGATCCTGTTTTTACTTTAATCTGATGCCAACTGCCAGACCAATGATTCACAACCCTTTCTGTTCATCAGATTCACCTGTGGAAGCTCCATAAAAATGCAGAGGCCCAGGTTCTCCCCCTAGAAAGTGACTAAGGAATTAATCAGGAATTAATCAGTGCTGGGCACTGTACAGGATACATTTCTTCAAAACAAAAAGCTTACATCACTATTTATTTATTCACTCATTCAAGACACATGTATTGAGCTTCTCCTATGCACCAGGCTCTATTCTAGAGAATAGGGCACCAAGTCAATAATAGAGACCTTCAAGATCAGAGCTAGTAAAGGAGATGATAAGAAGTCAATGTACTAATGCAAGGACTGTGATACACAGAATCATGGGAACACAGGGGATGGGTCTCACCTGGCCTGTGGAAGGTCCTGAAGTCTGCTTGGAGTCTAAGGGATAAGCAGGGCTTACCCAGGCAGAGGAAACATTGCGAACAGGGCTTAGAGGTGAGCAGGCTTTGGGGGACCACAAGCAGTCCTGCTGGAGTGCAGCTTGCAAGGCAGAAGGTGGCCAGAAATGAAGCCCCAGAGTAGGTGAGGACAGGGATGAAGAGCTGTTAGGCCCCTTAGAGACAGGAGGCCCCCTGAAGAGGGGAAGCAAAACAACATGCATTTTGGATAGCTTACTCTGGAATCCATGTATAGCGTGGGTTTAAGGGGCCTCACCTGGAAGCAGGAAGACAAGTTAGGAGACTGCTATGTTAACACAGCAGAGAAAATAAGGACCTGGACTCTGATTTTACATGGCGGACAGAGTTTGTGTGGGGATGGATTTGAGAGGTACTTAAGTCATACTTTTAGATTATTCCTAATTTTTCACAGTGGGATGAAAATCTTCACACATAAAACTTTGCACACACTTTGGCTTATCTCCATATGATAAAGTCTTGATTGTGGAATTTCTAGGTCAAAGGTAGAGATATTTTTAAGGTTCTTGGTACCTTTTGCCAAATTGCTTTCCAGAAAGACTATCAATTTTCACTTCCACCAGCAGTGAGTGCCCAAGAGTGTTTAACAGACCCTCTTTGGCCCCCTAAAAGAAAGGTAGGGCAGCTCACATCGGCCCCATTGCCAGGGTCTAAGACTAGCCAGAGACTGAGTCCTCTGCTTGGCCCCAAACAAAATGACTGTGCCCAGAAACGGATTTCAAGATTGAACAACTGGGCATCGGGCTGAAGGGTATGCTGCCTTAGAGCTGGGCTGGGGCCAAGGAAAGGACACTTTCTCCTTGCTCCAACCCATCCACCCCGAGACTGGCTGGTCTCCACCCTTGCCCTCTCCAGACTACTCTGAGTTGCTAAAGGCAGGAATTGCCTTACTCAGCTTCTGGTTCACCCAGTTTGCACAGCCCTGAGTTTGGCACACAGAGTGGGCATACTGGCAGAGAAATGTTCTCTGTCTCTTAGCACATATAAATGAAAATACTCTCCATCTTTTGTGGTGAGACTGTTAGTTGTTTACCCAAATCCATTCTCCCCTTCTTGGCAAGTGGCAGCCCAGCTGGACTACATTTCACGGCCTCCCTTGCACTCAGGGTGGCCATGTGATTAATTCTTGGCAATAGAATGTGAACTGTAGGGACTTGAGCCATAGGGGAGCTGGGCCTAAGGACAGCAGGAAAGCCTCCTCTACCTTCTCTTATCTCTTCGACTGGTCAGAACTCAAGCATAGCAGCAACCCAGCTCCAACCACGTGGACAACGATGTCCTGAGATGGAGCAATGACTCCAAAGGAAGTGGATCTCAGATCTCAAGCAGAACTGTCCCTCTTGCCTGGTCTGTCCACATCAGGGACATTAGGAACATTACATGAGACAGAAAAATAAATTTCTCATTCATTAAGCTGCTAGATCATTACACCCCTTTATATAGCAGTGTAGCTTTACATGAATGGATACACTTGCCTTCGCAGGGTGAGCCAAGCACCAACGGGACCTATGTCTTCATCATTCTCCAATACCTTTCTCAGTACCAGCTGAGGAAGGATGGCTCCTGACCCCTTGCCAACCCACTAAGACGTAGCAGTGTCAGGAGAAGAGGCAGGATGACAGGGTGCAGAAGTCAGGGACATACTCTGTGACGAACTCATAAAGAGGTACAAACGGATGTGGAAGAGCACTGTGGTAACAGCAGGAAAAGGCAGCATCAGGGTCAATGGAAGGGACCATGTACAGAAAGACAAATCTGGTCCCCAAAGGTTTAAAAGCCTGAATCCCACTGGTAAGAAAGGGTTAATGGATGCAAAACCAAGTGCACACAGACACTTACGCTAGCCCTTCTAGGAGTCTCTCAGCCTGCTCACTGTCATGGTGGGGGAAGGGCAGAACAAGAGGAATGGGGAAGGAGTGGGCCCTGGAGGTAGTAGGTCTTATCTCACCAAAATCCCCTCCCATGGAAGAACCAGGGAAGCTGTGTCTTCATCAACCTTGGGGGCCCACGGAGGTCAACAGTCCCGGCATAACTCTGGGTCCGCTACACCTGCCACTGCCGCGCCTTCATTCTGCGTCAGGATCTCTCAGCTCTGAGCTTGGGTGCCCACCAAGTCACATCCAACCACAAGATACAAGGGCAGAGGACAGCCATTGCCTTCCCCAGCCCCATGTGCCTGAATCATCTGCCCAATCACCCAGCCTTACCCTGGAACCGGCCTGACAGCTTTATCCTGCCTTCCATAACCATTGCCACATGTTTACGCCAGGTGCTGGGCTCAAACAGTGAAGACTGAGGCCGCCCAGACCAGGGCAAGGAGCTTGTGGTCTGGAGCCAAGCAGAAGAGGATTCACATTCTGTCCCTCCTATTAACTGACCTTGTGACCCCAAGCAAACTTGAACCTGTAAAACAGAGATAATGGTGCCACCTCACCGTGCTGCTCTAAGGAGGAACTGCGTGCGGTGTGCTCCTGGCACATGGAAGGTACTCCCCAAACGCTCATTTCCTTCTATTGCTCCCGAATGCCTCCTTGCTGGCCTGCCACAATACATAAAATTCCTACCACTGGAACTGTCCTTCAGGATTAAGGCACTGTCGCAAAATGTCCCAGTGGAGTAAGATGTCACCTCCTGCAAGAGCCAATTAAATGTCTGGGTAGGCTAGCAGGCAGGCATGAGTGCCTGGTTAAGGTTCGGATGTTAAAGCTCCCAGGTGCAGACAGGAATTGCCTGAAGTAGCATGGCTGCAGAACCCTAAAGGAGAAGACATTATAAAGAAATATGATGTGTCAAGGACGCTAAATCTTAAGATCTGGGAATCTCGGGTAGGCAGAGAAGATGCTGAAGAGCTGGAAGGCAGAACAGCCCAGGGGTGCCTCACAAGAAAAGAAAAAGAAAAGCAGAAAAAGAGAAGAAGTAGGGAGGTGAAAGGCTCTAAAGGCGAAACAGGAGGGAAGTCACCAGGGTGGCCCTTCTTCCCAGTGCTCAGTCATTATACCCCGGCCCCTCTCCAGTTCACTCCTCCCACCTGCTGTCTTGTTCCTGGCACCATATGGCTCCTACATGTTCATCCCCACCCTCACCCCCCAGCCAGGTATATTCTAAAGAGGAAGGAAGCCAAAAGCTTTCACCTTGTTTGGAAAGGGCTTTTAGAATCCTGATGATAAAACATGATGGAGGTCTGGAAGGAGGCAAAATGCACCTGGGCAGTGAAGAACAAGACTGAATATCTTCTGAGTGGTGTTTCTTGCCTATCCACATACTTGAGATGAACCTGGGCAAGGCCCACACCCTCTCTTTACCCTCATCACACTATAAGGTCACCAATGCTCACCCGACTCGAATCCTAGGAGCAAGAACAGGATAAGTTCACCAAAGGGAAACAGACCTGCTCACACAAAACCAACAGGTGGAAGACACAAAGGAAACCCAGCTGGGCTCATCCAAACTCAGAGTACAGACCCACCCCCTTCTCTAGGCCACAGGGAGGGGCAACAAGGCAGCACACAGGTACATACTCCATAGAGGGTCAGGCCAACACGAGGAAAGACATTCTTATTAGAGCCATCAAAAGCTAGCCTTGCTCAAGGAAAGCCCGGCTGACCTGACTCAACAAGAGTAGAGCAACTCCACACTGGGTGAGCAGCCAGACAACATCACAGTTTGGGCTTTTACAACTCTCATGTCCTGGAATTGAATAGACATCTCATCTATCTTACAGCACTGAATTCCAAACAGTTGTCACCTGCTCCTGTAGCCTTCTGCAGTTTACAAAAGGGCTCCCATGTACATCAACTCACTTGATGTCATGGCAGGGGCTCTGGCACTGCACCCATCCCTCTACATCCTAGAGCCAGTCGTGTGTATGGCCACAGGAAGTCAATAAGGCCAAGCAAGTCAAAGGACAATCAATGCAACAGTGCAAACATCTGTAGCCCCATGAAGCCCAGAAGAGGTACACCCACCAGTCTGCTCTCCCCAACAGCCCATCTGAGTGCCAGCCTCCACACCAGTGTCCTGAGACTTGGCCAGGTAGTTGAGAGGCCCATTCCAAAGGGAGCTGGGCATACACTGCTGCCCAGCTCCTGGAGGAAACCTGGGCCCAACACTGTAACTGGGGCTTCAGAAAGAATAAGAGAACAGAACGCAGAAATCTGGGCTGGGATGATGCAGGAGGCCTGGACACTGCTGCTCGTGCCTGGCTGAGGGTGGCCCACACAGCTCAATTCACAAAAAGCTCCTACCAGGCTAAGGCAGGAGAGCTGCAACTTCTGCAGAACCAGATCCCACTGAAGCTGAGAGGTGTTGCAGTGAATGCTGGGCTCTCAGAGGGCAGCCCCTTTCTAATGTCTGACTGTTCTCCTTCAGAAAGACAAACCACCCTATGGGAAACAGAAAACTACCTTCCTGGAACTTCTACCCATGAGTGCCAGCTCTGTCTTCTGAAAACACATGACAAAATCTCTAAGCAGCACTGTTCAGAGGTTAAAATCTCTTGGCAATTACTAGCTTGGGAGTCAGAGACCCATTCCAAATCCCAGGTGTGAGATCCTGGGCAGATCGTCCAATCTAAACCCTAGTTCCCTCCCTAATTAAGTAGAGACGGTAATATCCTCCCCTTTGAAAACTTGTGAGGATTAAATAAGATTGTGTATGTGAAGCCCTAGCACAGTGCCCAGCACAAAGGAAGGGCTCGATAAACATTAATAATAACACGACTGTTCTTTGAGTATTTAAAGATGGCCTTCCTGCTCTCCCTGTGCCTTTGTGTATTTTCTTGTTAAGCAGTCCCCGTTCCTCAAGACATGATTTCAAGTTCCCCAAACACCCCTTAGTTGCTGTCACTAGGCAGCTGTGGCACAAAGGCAGACCTTGGGCAAGGGGACAGAAAACCTGGGTTGGACTTTGGACAGCCTTCCTGAAGAGATGCTGGAGGGGCCTGTTCAATCTCCAAATCTTACTGAGCACCTCTGACGAGCCCGGCATCAAGCTAAACACTGCAGACTCACGGGTCGATGAGATCTGATCCCTCCCTCCAAAAACTAGAGTTTAGTCTACTCCATAAATTAATGGCCCATGTGCATCCAAACATCTAGAACAGAACTGGGGGACAGGAGGGGGATGTCCACAAGCATACTCTGCTACCTTCCCCTAGGTGAGCAGAGCTCTCCACCCAGCAGTCTTCTTCCTTTATCAGTCCTCATTTACAAGTGAGGCCATTATCTCTACTTGTGCATTCCAGGCCAGAAAACAAAAGAGTTACTGACCCAAGACACTCCAAATTAACAAGATTAGCACAGAACTCAGCACAAAGCGGTAAGCATGTGTCCTGGGAGGCTGCGTGGAAGCTGGCAGGCCCTGGGCCTCCATCTCTGGCCTAGCTTCCCCAGAACACCCTCCTAACGGTCCTGCTCTCTCCTAGGATGCTGGAAGGGACATCTGCTATGCAAGAAGGTCAGAGAAGAGGCTCACCAACTGCAGTTCCATGGAAGGCAGACTCTGAGTGCTTGCTGGCCAGCCTAGTAACTCTAGACAGTGCTCTGGACTCGGCCTCCCTCTCACTAAAAGGGAAAGGGAAAATACCTCCTTACTAGAGGGAAAAAAGCTGAAGTGGCCATTTGCTTCTTCCAATGTCTTCTTTTCCTTCTTGGAAGGCATCAAGCTCTTTGCAGTCAAAGGACATTCATTTATACAGTTCCTTCTACCCAGCTTGGATAAGCACCCCAACCCCCTGGGTTGTGCCCAGCCCATGACCACCAGGACCAGAGACCAGTGGAGGTTCAAACCTAGCTCATTCGATCACCAGCAATGGGTCCTGGGAGGGCTGCTTCTGCCTAGAGCAGGCATCCTTTTCATCTAATGGTGTGGCCAGGGCCAGCAAGTAGAGGGGTAGGGCTACATGAAACAAACATGGCTACCTCAGTCTCAGCCTTCAGGTGTCAGCTTAGGTATTTTTTTTCGGGAACTCTTTTTGATTCTCCACGCCAGAATAATCCATTCCCCGTACCCTATAATTCTCTCTCAACACCATCTTCTCTTCTTCGTAGCATGTGTTGCATTTTGATTATTTGAGCATAAGCTGTTTGCCCACTATTCTGTGGGTAACATCAGGGCAGGGGCCTATTAGTTTTGCTCAGCTGGGGCCTGGTAGGTAGAAATTCAGTGCAAATCTGAGCTTTATGGAGGTATTACATACGATTCAGATTAGCCTTGAACTCTCCAGGACTGGGCCTCTTTATACTAGATATCACCTTCATCTAGCGTACAGCAGAAAACGAGTGGTACAGCCACTGGGTAGGCAACCGAGAGCCTCAAGAGGGTTTGGTTCAACTGAGACAAGGCAGACAGGATGTCCCCATATAATGCACACCATCCTCAGAGACCTGCAGTAAATACCTGAGGGGCTGATGGGACACTATATAGTCTCCTGTTGGAAGACCATGTTTCTCAGCCTTTTAAAGCACATACCCCTTTCTGACAAACAACAGATTTTGAATATATACCTCCACCCAAAACTGTGCCATGCCTCATTTGAGAATTAATGTGACTTCCTGCAAGATTTCGGTCAAACTCCACTTTCAGTAGTTTACATTTTAAAAACAATATATTTTTCAAGACCTAAAATGTAATTATGATACTGAATATGCTTTTTCAAACTTCATGTATGCCCCAATCCCCAGAGATTTTTATGTATTTCCCCCGCCCATTGACAATCACCACTCACAAAGAATAGAACACAAAGGGCCTATTGCAAAGAGTAGCAATGTTCCAAGTCTTCTACACATCCAACACAGAATATATAGTAGATACAAACTTTGGGGTATATTTCTAGTACTCTCAGAATAGAATGGCAATATGATCTAAGTGGGAAGACCATCAGATGGAAAGTCAAGAGATTAGGCTATTATTTCTAGTTCTGGTACTCCTTTGTCAGGATAATGTCCATTAAGTTCCTAAGACTAAGAGACTAGTTTCCCAGCTGCAAAATGGGACACTGGTATGGGAGAGCCCACAGCCAAGAGAAATACCATGATCCCTAGCATCCAAAGGTCTTCTCATTGTTTGGGGTATGGAGAAAAGCACAGCTCTGAAAATGATACCACACCGCAGGAGTTCCTTATCTGGACTAGTTGGTAGTTGGAACAGGCAACTGGGGAAAAGGAAAAGTTAAAGTTTAAGTGGGCTATGGGATGCCTGCCTGCCACAACTCTCCTCTCCAGTGAGAGGCAAATACACCTCCATGGTTAGGAGATGGGCATGGGAGTCAGACCCACGTGAGTTCTAGTCTTGCTCTACCACTTACTTACTCACTGGTAATGTCAGATAAATTACATAACCTCTCTGAGCCTGTTTCCTTCAACAGCTTTCTTCACTGGATTTTTATGAAGATTAAATGAGATAATACATGTAAAATGTTTAGCACAGCATCTAGAAAGTAAGTGAACAAAGTATTTATAAGTGTTAGCCCAGTAGGAATGCAGGCAGCTAGATGGGCAGCCCAGAGGCACCTGGCAACCCTCTCATGCTCATTTCCTATTGTCACAAATGACATGACCTCTATGGCTGAGGACAAGAACAGCTGGGCAGGCCAGTGAAATGCACAGCTGCTGTGTTTTAGGAAAAGTAATACTCCAAGGGGCCTGAGCTTGGAAACGAGCTAGCAGGATACAAAGTCTTGCTTGGCATGGGGGGAAGCAGGCGATTCCAACAGAGGCCAAAGTAGGTAGAGGGAGAGAAACTGGAAGCCCAGGGGAAAGACCCAAACCAAAGACATCGTGGGCACAGGAAGGTGGCCTTCCAGGACAGAGAAAGCTGCAGGTGAGCCACAGGGAAGCCAGGAGGAGCAGGATGTGGGCAGCAGGGGAAAGGTGGGCCTCATCCTGAGGAAGGGGCAGATGGGGAGAAAAAACCAGCCTGCCAGGTGCTACTGGACGGAGAAAGGTCAGGACAGAAAGAGGAGGGCCACAGGTTCTCCCATTGGTTGACCTCCCCCACTCCCAACTCCACAGGCCTCAGGATTTCACCAGTATACTCATCACTGCCACCAACTATTGTCCCCATCTGGGTCCTCTTCTAGGCCAGCAGCAAAACAGGATGCAGGTTTCATCATTTCCCCTTTTCCTGGGAACTCTGGAACAAATAAATGCTCTATGGTTTACTCGGGGACAGGCCTGAGAGGCCCACGTGGAGGAGAAATCACCTTCCAGCTCCACTCGGAAATGTACGTGGGTTATAAGCTGCCCACAGCGGCTCCCTTCCCCAACTGCTCTTTTCTTTCGCTTGAAGGGGAGAGCTCAGCCTCAGTCCTGCCCAATGGGCTCTACCCATACACAGCACCTGGGAATCCTGGAAGTAGGTGGGGGGGTGAACTAATCATAGATCTAATCAGTCATTCAGGTGCCCCCAGACTCAAGTTTCAGACAAGCACTAGTCTCGACATAACCCCAGGTGACATGGAATTGGCAGCAATGTCATCAAACCGGGAGGCTGGGCTGGCTGCAGAGAGCTAGTGTCAGGTCTCGTCAGGTCACATCATGGCAGGTCTGGGAAGGAAGGTTCCCTGACTCTGCAGAGGGGTCACCATGCAGGCCATCACGGAGGCAGCAGTAGTAACAAGGCTGCCTGCATCTGCACAGGTCTTTCCTGTGCACAAAAGCATTGTCATGTATATAACCTCTGACCTTCCCCACATTTCTAGGAGGCGATTGGGCAGTTACTGTTCCCATTTTGAAGATGAGGAAGCTGAGGTACCTTGGGCAAGGTCATAGATCCTGAGAAGCAGAGGTGGCAGGCCTGGACCCATTCTTCAGCAGTCTCCTCCTTTACCCCAGAACTTCCCTTTCTGCTTTAAAGGCAGAGAGTTCTCCCAAGTGAGAACAAGCACTCCAGCAGCCCCACGGGCGGAGGGCTAACAATCTCTGTCCCTTGAAGAGCTTCCCTTTCCCCAGTCCCCAGTGTTGCCAGGCCCTCCCCATTGTTCCTACCCCTGCCTGCCACATCTCTGGCTCTCCCTCTGCTTTGGCCAACCTGTCACCCAATCCTGTGTACTCTTTCTTCAAAGGGACTTCTGTATCCCTTGAACTTCCACTTGCAACATGTCAACACAGACCCTTTCCTGCCTGCCTGAGCACTGCCAGCCTCCTATTCGCCACCCTCCCCCATCTTCTGTCCTCCCTAGACATCTTTTTCGTCCTGTGAGTCCTAAAGTACCTCCAAAGTCCCCAGCATCCTCCTGGTGATATGTTCCCAGTGGCTCCCTCTCACCTCCACACTCCTCCACAGCTCAGCTTTCAAGATGCCCTTCAGGCCTTAGTGCCCCTTCCCTAAGTACACACCTGCTCCCGGCCCCTCGTTGTATCCTTGCTTTAGCTCAGGCTGGTCCCCTTCCTGAGCCCTCTCTTCTATTCTGTCCTTCAAGGCTCTATTCTCCCATGTCCATGAGCATCCTCTGACTGCAGAAGATATGAGGAGATTGTTTCTCAATGCTTATACAGACCCAAGCTCTGAAAGGAGCCGCCTTACATCCCATATCAGGACTCTCACTAGCTGCTTGTACTTGGGTGGTCCCAGGGCCCAGAGGAGCCAATCCATTGGCTGCCAGACCCAGCATTGGTGTGCTCAGCCACAGAACAAGCTGGTAAATAGAAGACGACTTGGTCTACAGAGAGAGATGCCAAGAGTAGATGCTCAGATGAAAGCAGAGAGGCCATCAGCCCCCAAAAGACAGAGCTGCCTCCACTGCTGACTGCTCTCCAGCACCAGCTCCATGAGACTGGGCTGCCTCCTTGTAATCCTGCCAACAAACCCTCTTTCCCTGAACTAACATGGGGGGGGGGGGCTCTGTTCTCTGTGGGACCCGCTCGGGGAGCCCCGTCCCCTCATCTGACAGCCCCAACTACCAAAGCCGTGTACTCAGCAACAGGCAGGCTCTCCCCTGCTTGGTTAGTAAGTGTGCCACGTACACCAGTTCGCTCCCTGGGACCAGGCTCCTCAGTTAGGGCTGGAGGAGCAGACAGCTTTGGGGCCGTCTGAGCGGCTCACAAGTTCTCTTCTGAAGCTGCTCCCCATCCACATGGGGCCAGGGATGGCTCCTGCTAGGC
The DNA here is from genome assembly GCA_004026885.1 of Lyroderma lyra. Taxonomy (NCBI): domain Eukaryota; kingdom Metazoa; phylum Chordata; class Mammalia; order Chiroptera; family Megadermatidae; genus Lyroderma; species Lyroderma lyra. The sequence goes on along the minus strand of PVJL010010156.1, from coordinate 10,522 downwards.
ATGTTTGATTGCATGTGACCTCATCCCCTGACCAAGGCAGAGTGGACCAAGGGTAGAGATGTGATCCAAGCTGGGCCAATCGAACTAGCTCCCCTGGGAACCTGACCTTTGGACTTGGAGATTTGAGTCCCTTTGAATGTAGCTGGAACTGCAGCAGAAACACTTGGGACAGTGTGCTCTGAGGAAGGAGAAAGCCAGGCTGCAGAGACTAGAGATGAAGGGAGATTCTAACAAGGATTTTCCAGCCCTGCTTGAAGCCAGGTAGCAACTGTGCCACAGGGAGCGTCCCTGAAATCTTAAATAAATCACTTTTTGTTTAAGCTGGGTTCAGCTGGTTTCTGTTACTTGCAGTCACAGGGTGCTAACACAGCTGGGATCTCCCTTATGCTCCTCCAGGAACACAAAGCAGGGGCTCTGCAAACAAACTCGCTGAATGAAGGAAAACAAGCCCCAGATTTCAGCCTCCTAATTTCCATGAAAGGCACTGCCCACCGCCAAGCTCTACAAATATTCCACATATACAATGTGTAACTCAGCCCCAGACATTGCCTTGCCTGAAATGCATGATATCCTCATTCTTATCTCTTCTTTGGGACAAACCAGCACTAAAAGGAAAGGCAGGTGGAAGCAGGCCAGAGAAAACAGCCCATGGCCACACAGGCCAGTGAGTCAAACTGGATCTGCAAACTCTGTGCTAGCCCTGCCCCACTGCCCCAATGCCCCACTGCAAAAACTATGCCCCGAGGTCTCTATCCCTATGGCATTACCTGCCCCTACCCCCTGGTCTACCCAAGGTGACCATCAGTCTCCAAAAGATCAGGGAGCTTGCAACCCTGCTGATGGGTCATATTGGCAGCGGCCATCACAAGGCTAGGTCCAGGAAGCCCAAAGCTGGAAGAAACCTCAGAAGGTTGTCCTGCCTACTGGTTTTCAAACTGTGTGCTCTGCAGGATCCCAAGACTTCAGGGGAACCTCCAGAGCCCTGGTCTCCTTTGGCATCAACCAGTGCAGTGCCCATTTGATTGTATGTATCAAGCTACCTTGTAAGCTTGCATCTGAAGGGGTTCTAGTGGCTTAAACAAACAGTACAGAATTCCTGTTCCAGACCAATTCCATCATCAGATGAGGAACCAGGGAATCAAGGGCCTAAGGCTCCACAGTGCCAAGTGGCAGAGCGGGACGAGAACTCTGACCACCTGCCTCTCCCACTGTCTTTCTCCTGAGGCTGCTCCTTTAAAGGCTCGTCTGGTTCAGGGAAGGGCTAGACCCCAGTCCTGTGTGGGTGAGCACTAGCTGGGGAACACAGAGGGACACTGAAGACACAATGCAGTACCCACCTTTGAGCATGGAGTCCGAGGTGACCCTGGCGGCGTCAGCAGAAGGGCAATGCTAACTGGCCCGAACAATATGGAGCTGTCCTGATGCTAGTCCTCCGCTATATATAGATTCTCCCCTGAAATGACCTCACGTAGCAGCAAAGCTTGTGGTGTGGCAAAAACTGGCTATGTGTCCCCAAGTCCAGAGGAGGAGAACTCTGCTGAAGAATCGGGTGGTAAATGAAAAAGAAGGAGTTTCTGGGATGAGGGGTTCTTCAGGGAGGCAAACGTTTGAGACAAACCAGGAGAAATTCTTTACTTCTCCTGGACAGCAGCAGAGAGGTGCAAACCTGAGACTCTTGTGCAGTGGGTGATGCAACCTGAGTCCCAAGTCTGGGGTGCTGGAGCCCCTGCTTCCTTCCTCACAGGTTCTAGTCCTGCTGCCTGCTCACAGGTATTGGATGTCTCTTCCCAAACCACATCATTCATCCGCACCCCATGTGCAGGAACCCCATGAGCAAAGGCTCCTTTCGATCTAAATGCCTCCGTTTACCATCAAGACCTTCCCTAACCTTGGTGTATACAGCCAATTTGATTCTATTGCCTAAAAGGAAAAAAAGGAAAGGCTGGAAAGATAAACGCCAAATGGGGAAAGGGGAAGGAGGAGTATGGAGATTTTCTTCTTTGGGCCTTCTGGTATTGTTCACATTTTTTACACAAACATTACTTTTACAATAAAGAAAATCATATTACCTGTTTCTCTCTAAACTTACCCTCCAAACTCTCCTCATTTAGCCCTAATAGCTGCCCTATCCCACCTCAACCCTTTCTAAAGTGTCTATACAGTGCCATTACCACTACTTGCCTACACATTGTCTTGCTTGAAATGGTATCACAGCTTTGTCTTTGCTTCCTCCCCATCATGGATGATGAGACATACATGTATAATATGTACACGTTTGTAAGAATGAGCAAGGATTTAGCAGAAAGGGCACAGGAAATGGAGTCAGGTTTCCTGGGTCAGATACCAGTTCCACCTCTGACTTCTACAGGAAGACCAATGGCTTGACCAGCAGCAGCTTAACCTCTCTGAACTAGTTCCTCCAGCTGAATTCCTTATAATTGCCAATTCTCTTCCCCTAAAAGATAAGGACGGGTTCTGAGCAAGGCAGCTTTTGAAAAAGGGATCATTTCACCTCTAAAACTGAGGCCCCAGATCCAACCTACAAAAGAGGTTCCCATGCATCCAAATGCAAACTGGCACCAGGTGGTGGGCCGCACTCATGAAATCAGGCTGAAGTCTCTCCTTGGACACTTCCTCTGGCACAGGGCCCCGGCACAGACTAATGCCCAAGGAATGGTGCTATCGAAAGTAGCAGTCTGGGCATCTCTGTCCAGGACTGCAGGAGAAGTGCTTGACCGTGAACAATGAGCCAACATCCAGGTCCTGGACCTTCCATGGGACATATGTCACAGCAGGAGATAGGCACAGCTTCAAACAGGGGGGTTCAGCTGCAAATTCAAGGGCCCGATGAAGCTTTCCTTCTGCCCACTGACTCCAAAACTAGCCCATCCTGCTCCCCAGGGAGGGGGCCCAAGTAACAGTACATACAGCATTTGGGGCCTTAGTAAGTTTCCAGATAAGTAAGGCTCCCGCTTCTCCTCAGCAATCAGCTCTGGACTGGGTCACAAACAAGAATATCACACTGGGCCAGACCTGGATGAGCTCTGGGTTCTGTGAACCTGATATGAGAGCACAGGGGGAAGATGGACAAATAGCAACAGAGAAGCTGTTCTGGGGCATAAACGCGGCACGCAGAGCAGCTCCAGCTCCCTAGCTCACCCTGGACCCGAGGGACTGTGTGTCATGGTTCTGCCCACTGGAAATGGGTTTGGAAAAAATAAAAATGAACCACAGAAGCTCCCGTCCTATTCAGCCCATCACAGTGTGAGCTCCATAAGGAAAGGAACAGGTGCTCTGTGTCACGCCCCGCACACGGCATAGTCCCCCGCATGGGACAAGGCAGGTGCAGTGACAATTTAGAGGCAGTTTCCTACAGAGGTTAAAGTACAGGATTCAAACAGCAGTTTATCCATGTTCATGGGCAAGGCTGTTGACCTTCCTGACCTTGGTTTCCTCACCTGTAGAGGTAATTATGCCTACCTTACGAGGCTAATGGGAAAATTGAAGATAATGATGTCGAATTGCTAGGAGGGTGCCTAACACACACGTGGCAGAAAATTAATAAATGGTACCTATTTCAGTGACGACGGTTCCTGGAACTGCTGTGAAGGCCGGGGAAATGGAATGCCCATGTGACCATCTATCTGGGGGCAACGGGGCACATTCACAAAGTGAAAAACCCATGCCATGTGCGACATCCTGTATTACAGAGGACGTGTGGTCTGTTTCCCAGACACAGCATGGAGGTGTGGGCGTGGAAGGAGGGACAAATCCATGAAGGCTGGCACCAAGTGCACTTGCCGGTACATTCCGGATGTGTAGTATGAGAACTGGCAGAAGTAGACTATTTGCTAGTCATGGGTGACAATGACGTCAGTAAACCAGCTATACCTGTTTAGGGTCCAGTGAGCTCTTAAGTTGAAACTGACAGTAATATTTCATGGAAGGAACCCAGGGTGGAAAATCAAAAACAGCGTCTGGAATCCAAAATCTTCTGTTTCTCACAGTGTGATCCTGCACATGATAGTTCATATCAATGAACTTCTCCCCTAAAATGAGGACAACCTCACCCTTAGTGAATTATCAGGAAGATTAGATGTGTATAAAGGACCTGCTGCACTGCCTGCCTCCCTTTGGTGTTCAATAAATAACAGTATATAATAATTATAAAACAACTGGTTTTCTTTAATGTGATTGCAGGGGGCTGTGCATCAAGTGTGGAAAAGTGGCCCTGCTGTGAATGTTTATCTCCAGTTTCTTGGAAGTTCATAGAGGAGGTGTGAGCAGTTGACAAAGTGTATCAGAGAAATGTGGGTGGCTCTGGGAAAGAGGCCCCACTGGACCCAGAGATGCCTGCCAGGCTAAAGATGTGCCACAGTAAACTGAGGGCACTTCTAAGCTCTGGGCTACCAGGCAAGAAATGTTTGCATCTGTAAGGGATAGCCTAGAAAAGTAGCCACTGGTTGTTGCTGGAATCAGCAAGAGTGTGGGGGTGCTGCAAGAGACTTGTTACTAACAAGAGTGGAAGTTCCCAAGTTTTTGTGAATGATTCACATTTTTAAAAATGAAACTGGATTCAAAGTTATCTCTATAATAACATCACTCTTAAGCAACTTGCTTCCAATTTGCTTTCCTGAGTGATTAGAATGACAAGAATGGTAAATAACCGGTCAGTATGCTTGGTGGAAGTTAGGGACAGCTGGCTTAAAAATAATGACAAGCATGGTGATAATAGTAAAAAATAATAACCACCATTTATTGGGTATTTTAATACGTCCCAGGCACTATTCTAAGGACTTTATGTGCATTAACTTATTTAAACCTCACAAACAACCTTACAGAGTAGGTACTGTTATCTTCATTTTATAGATAAGTAAAGTGAGACCCAAAAATCCAAAACAACTTATCCAAGGCTAATGAGGTGAAGGAGCTGCGATAATAAAGTACAAATGGACACTAAATGACTAAAATACTTGTCATACCCATAACTGTCATAATTACCTGCTACTAAAAGAAAACTATGACTTATAAAAGACCTCAGATTTTGCCAGTCAAAAGAAATGCATGGCCAGCCTTTTCTATATATTCTGACTCCAGGAAAGAGCTAGAGAGTGGTCAAAATCAGATCTCCCAGGTAGTGTAGGAGACGCTATAGTCTGCTCCTTCCAACACTGCGCTGAACAAGAGTCAGTAGAATACAAGTCCCCAAAGGAACAATGAGCTTTGTCTTGGTTACTGTCATTAACAACTCAAAACCATCATTTGCTAAGCCTCTGCTCTGTGTGGGCACCATGCTGATCACTTCATATACTTCATCACATTCGAATACAGTAAGTAGGTGATTGTACTCTTGTCCCCATTTTACAGATGTGAAAACTGAAGCTCTGACCTGAGGCTTTCTCACCACAGTGAGAAAGCAGTGGACCCATTGCCATCCATGGCTTGGCTTCTGTTACTTGTTAATAATCTTGGGCACTTTAACATCCTCACTAAGTCTCAGTATCCTCATCCATAAACCAGGAGAAATGATTCCTGCCCTGCTACTTAACAGGATGGCTGTGGCAATCAAATGACATGTAACACTTGATAAAGCACTTTGAAAACTGCAAAATGCTGAACAAAGCACAAAGGAGTATCAGTCTTATTAATTATGAAGAGTGACACCTGATCCTGCAAGTACCTTGCTAATGTGACCAGTGCCTATTTTCCCTTGGGAATTTGGGAATAATTCAAAGGCACTTTTTTCTTCAAGTCTCTGGCGTCTGGGAGTTGGAAAGTGGAGGTCCGTTCTGGAAGAAGGAGAAATGATGTTTGCCTTCTGCTAGTGCTTCTTTTTAGGAACACAATCTTGGCTGAGATTCTTGCTTCTAGCAGATTCAGCCCTCAAAACAACATTCAACACGTATTTACTGAACACCTACTAGGTGCCAAACATGTGTGGCCTCCAGGTGTGCAAGTTAGGGTCTGGGGGCTGGGAAATTAAAAGAGGAGGTAAGAGCAAGAGGAAGGCAGCAGAGTGGTTACAGTCCTGGAGCTCTCTCTGCAGACGTCACAGCTGACCTCCCAGATTCTTTTCATGGGGGTTGAGGGAGGGAGTTCACAGCACAGTGGAATGAGTTCCGAGCACTGATATTTGAGTCAGAGTACTTAATCTCAGTTCCAGCTGTGCCTCTTAGCGTCATGACCACCAGCAATCAATTTACCTTCCTGACCATCAGCTTTCCCATATGTAAAATGGGTAAAAATGTTTCCATTGAATGGAGTTACCATTTGACCCAGCAATCTCACTTCTGGGGATCTACCCAAAAAACCTGAAAACCTTTGTCCGCAAAGATTTATGTACCCCAATATTCACTGCAGCACTGTTCACAGTGGCCAAAACATGGAAACAACCAAAGTGCCCTGCGACAGATGACTGGATAAAGGAGCTGTGGTACATATACACAATGGAATATTACTCAGCTATAAGAAAAGATGAAATATTGCCATTTGCGACAAAAGGGATGGACCTGGAGATCATGCTAAGTGACATAAGCCAAAATCCGAAAATAAAATTACAGAACTGAAAATTAGTAAAATTTTAATTAAGTGTCTACTAAGTGAAAACATTATGCTAACTCTACTAATTGTTAAATCCAGCATTCTGAAACTTTCATTACATCTGAAAACAAAACAAAAAATTTCCCATAGGCAAAATGGGGAGAATCAAATAAGATGATGGTCTGAATGGGCCTAGCTTATTGCCTGAACGTACTCAATAATAAACTCTTATTTAAAAAACAAAAAGCATGTGTCCTCTTCTCCCATTCCAATGAAAATAAACTACAGTGGCCAAAAGCTCGACTTCTGAGATCAGACCACTTGGGTCCCAGTCCAGGCTCTGCTCTTTACAGCTGTGTGGCCTTAGTTAGGAGATGTTACCTTTCTAAAACTCGATCTCTTCATCTGTAAAAAGATAATAATATCCACCCCTAGGGTGGATTTGAGGACTGACTGAGACACTGCATGTGATGCTCCTGGAACATGGTAAATACCCAGCAAAGGTGAGCTGTTGCTATTGCATCCCTTCAAGCCCTTAAAAACAACAAAACTCCAAGTCAACGGGCTTGCCTCTAAGGACCAAGGTTCTTGGGGACTGGCTGGCTGCCGGGGCTTTGGCTCTAGTGCCAGTCTCCCAAAGGAAACAGGTACAAATGAGGAGCCATCCCAGTTCCTACTCCTCCCACCCCTTACCCTGAAGAAGGTATTCCAGCCCTTTTCCTGAAGGTTCCTCCTTCCAAGAGCAATAGATACAGGAATTGAGGGGCTGAGGTTGGTCAAAGGTGTGGCTGCACATTGAGCTCCGTCCCCCTTCCTCGTAAGCTCAGAAAGCAGGGAGGACATGTTCCCAACAGCTCAGAGAACAGCATATGCCCTCAAGCAGCCAACAAACGTCATGTCATTGTAATCATCCTACCTTTCACTCATCCCGACATTTTTCATTTGAAGCACAGTTCTGCCTCTCTCACATGCAAAACGGAGTTTAAAAAGGTGGCACTCAACCAGAGTTAAGACAGCATTAACATTCTTTGGGAGGCAGACGATGATAACACAGAAATGTTTTGCTTAACTGGAGGCATCGAGACATCCATCCATCTGTCCATCTGTCCCAACCATTTGACCACACAGTTAAAACATGCAGAAGCAAGTCAAATTCTGACTGACCAGAACTATGTCACAGACCCTCCTCTCCCAAGCTTCTCTACTTGCCTCTCTCCGGGACCCCTCAGGCTTTACTTTGAGCCCATGTACTCTTTCTTTAGGCCCCATTTTAATGAGCTCAAGAAACTGGAGGGGTGGCTATTTGAGCCTAGCAGATGAGATCTCAAGAAGTAACTACTGCAATGAGGTGCCACTTCACACCCATTAGAATAGCTACTATCGAAAAAATAAATTAATTAAGTAAAAAAAAAAAGAAAATAACAAGTACTGGCAAGGATGTGGAGAAATTGGAACCCTCGTGCACTGCTGGTGGGAATGGGAATGTAAAATGGTACAGCCTCTGAGACAGTATAGCAGTTCCTCAAAAAATCAAAAACAGAATTAAATTAAGATCTAGTAATTCCACTTCTAGTAATATACACAAAAGAACCGAAAGCAGGGTCTCAAACATATTGGCACACTCATGTTCATAGCAGTGTTATTCTCAATAGCCAAAAGGTGGAAGTGACCAAAGTATCCCATGACACATGATGGATAAGAAAATGTAGCATATACACACAATGGAGTATTATTCAGCCCTAAAAAGGGAAGAAAATTCTAACATGTGCTAAAACAGGCATGAAACTTAAGTGAAATAAGCCAGACAGAAAAGAACAAAAAACCATATGATTCCAGGTATATAAGGTACCTAGAATAGTAAAACTGTTGGAGACAGAAAGTAGAATGGTGGTTGCCAGGGGCTGAGGGAAGGGTAGAATGGGGAGTCTGTGTTTAATGGGTACAAAGGTTCAGTGTGCGAAGATGAGACAAGTTATAAAAACGGATAGATGGTGGTGATGGCTGTACAACAGCATGAATGTACTTAATGCTATAGAACTGTACACTTAAAAGTGATTAAAATGGTAAATTTTATGTTATGTATATTTAACCACAATGTTTTAATGGGGGTAGTGACCACTGACTACCAGGTATAAAATGAACCCCAAAAGCTCAGCAGTAGGGAACCACTTAGTTTAGGGCCCACTGCCCTAGAGTCTCAGAAGCCCAGAGGCCCCACGCTGTCATAAGCACAATAACTGACTAGGCAGGACTCTCCCTTCCCATTCAGAGCCTGGAACAGAATTCAAGAGCCTCCCGCTCCAATGCTGCTGCTCAGAACCTTGAGGCATCCACTTCAGAACAGGCTCTCTCCCGGCAATTTCCTTCTGCCCGCTCCCAGTTCACCCCACCCTCTGTTTCTTTCAAAGAGAAAGAAGCTTCTGTGGTCCCCACCTCCAAACAGGTGCTTTGTACATACTTGTATAGGTGCAAACTCAACACCACCAAGTTGCAAAGAGAGGTTATTCATGCTTAGAAGCATATCATCTATTTCAGAAAGATTCTCATCCAAAAATAGTTTTTAAACATTTCTTTTTACAGTTTTGCTCTTTAAAGAAGAGTAAGCTTCAATGATATGGCAGGGGGATTCACTGGTTATGGTTTTGGTGTGTAAAAATCCTGTAGCTTTGAATAATAGAAATGTTCTAAGTTACCACAAAGTCTCTTTTCATCCAGGATCTCACTTGATTCTTACAACCTCTCTGGGAGGTGGGCAGGGTAATAGTCACCAAATTGTACAAATGGGGAAATTGAGGCTCAAAGAGACCAAGAAGCTTATCCAAAGTCACACACACACAGGTAGGAAGGAGCAGAGGACCAAGGACTTATTTCCCATCAATGCCAGATGAGGTTCTGGGTTGGGACCTCATATTTGAGCAGGTCATGCAGCCATGAAAGTAATTTTAAAAACAGTGTTAGCTTATTTTACCCCCATTTAACATCTCTCTCTGAAGCAAACAAGAGATGTTACCATCTTTTTGTTAGAGGATCAACCAATCACAAATAAATGACTTGCCCAAGATCACCACTCAAGAAAAGTGGCAAAGAGATAGATAGACCTCTTCCCTTTTGAATGCACATAACCTTGACCACTTCCATACAATGTCTTGACCTTGACATACTCAAAACTTAAAGAAGCCCATTCAGTTTTTAAATAGGCTGTATCATATTTCTGTGAACTTGGCAGGGAATAATTATACCTTTATTTTCTTTTTAATAGCTACCAAAGAAAAAAGAGGTTAAAGAATTCTTTAAGTTCCTTTGCAGCTCTAAAATTCTATGATTCTAAAAACTCCCCAGTAAGTCAATGGGTAGAGAAGCCTGGAATCCACATCACCTGTCTTCCTGCCTGAATTTATTAGACCCCCCTCATCCCTGCCCCTTGAGTTAATGACTACAAATATCAGATGTGCCTGAGAGAGGGGGCCACTCTTAACATTGCTGCACACATAAAATGACAAAAGTACTACTGCCTAGTTAGGACCTTAGTAGGGAGCTTCTCCCTGCTCTCCTACTTCAACCCTGGGAATCTTCTAGCAAGAGGCTTCCAAATCACAGGGAATTGTGTCCCAGATATCTGGAAACTTCCCCAGGCCTGGGCGAGAGAGAAGCCCAGGAACAGACTACCACTCGGAGGTTGCAGCTGAAGTCTCTTCATCAGATACCTGCCCTAACAGCCATCTGAGATGGGAGCGCAATGAGGTCTGCTCATTCCTGCTCTTCTATAAACCTCACTAATTCCATTAGACAAACTAATTTCATCCAACAGATACTAGGCACCTACCACCTGCCAGGCACTGCTTCAGGTACCAGGGTGTGAACAAACGAAAGTCTCTGGCCGCACGCGGTAGGGGAGACAGATGATGGAAAGTGCCATAAAGAAAAATAAAACAGAGAAGGGTGGTAGACAATGCTGAGAGCTGTTGGGAGAGGGAAGCGGGGG